>APFE031529157.1:0-22310 GCA_000404065.3 Pinus taeda | reverse complement strand
GCTAGCAGGAGCCTAAAATTTTCAAATCTAGGAGCAAAGTCGAACTCATGCTTTTCAGATATGATAAATATTTAATTTTAATTGTATAAACTTTTAGAATTTTTAGATTGGATTTTCTAACTTGGGGTTTTAATTTCAAAATTTATATATTTGTTTGGGGTTTATGGGTTTTGTTTGTTTCTTTTGTAGGTATATATCTAAAGGTTTTTTAAGGATATCTTTTAAGATCTCAGACATATCTAGGACCTAGAGGAAAAGATCTTGTCTCAAAATAATTTATTTGCATGAAAGATTGCTAGACCTTTGGTTATTCATAAAAACTAAAAATAAAAAGAATCTGAAATTAATAAAATTTTGTGCAAAGATTTATTATTCAATTTTATTTTTTAATCCAAGGGACTAATTCCTTGTTGAGCCCTCCATCCTCTATGTTCCATTTCTTCTCTCCAATTTCACTGCTTAATTACTCTGCGTTTTTCTTTATTTCTGCTACCCAAATCGTTGCTCCCTTTTTATGTGTTTTTCTTCCTATGGCTCTAGAAGATCCCTTTATTTCTCCTTTTTAGTTCCATCGTCTGTGTTTTTTCCTTCTTCTCTAATATTTCTGTTGTGTTTTTTCATCATCCCTCTTATTCCTCCTCATTTCCTTTGTGTTTTCCTTCTTCTCTGCAAACCCTCCTTCATCCCTGTGTCTTTTACTTTACCCTTTGTGTTTTTTCCCTTTGCTGCTGCCAAATCACAGCCTTTCTTCTCTCCCTTCTATGCATCATTTCCTTCCCCTTGTGTGATCTCGACTCCCTCTCTCGTGTGTCCATTGCTTCCTTTCCTTTGTTTTCTCCTCTCCTCACTACTCATCCATCTTCTCACTTGCGTTCCCCATCATTATCTCTCTGTTAACTTGCATAGAAACACCTTCCTTGACTTTGATTTTTCTTCACTGCATTGAGCCTTCACAATTTTTCATTAGATTCAGTTTTTTTTTAGTATGACTTTGACATTTTAAAAGAATTAAAACTTAAATATCACAGAAGACTTACCTTCACACACTTTTCATTTTCAATTAAACTTTTTATGTGGGCTTTGGCCCATTAAAAAATTTCCAATTAACCTTTTTTTATTTTTTACATTTACCACTTTATAAAAAATTGAATTTCCTCTATAAACTTTATCTTATAAAAGTGTGACACAAAATTTCAAGATCTAAGTTCTTTTTTCTTTTTTTGAAAAGTTTGGTGCTTAAACCTTTGAAATATTTTTTAGGGGTAAAATTTAAAAAATTTAAAAAGTTCTTCTATAGTCAAGGAACACATAACTTTTTAAATTTATCATACTGTTTGACTATAGGAAAAAATAAATATTTTCTAGATTGAAATTACTTAAGAAAATTATTTTAATTTCAAAATATTTTGAAGTATTTATTTGATTAGAATTTGAGTTTCATGGTTTTTCATGATAATTAATTTTCTAAATTTAAGTGTTTAAGCCTTTTGAGTGCTAATTTTCATGATCATTGGCATTAGATTGGAAATATATTTTAGTTGCTCTCAGTTTGGGTTTATTTACTTGAAATATTTGGTATTTCTTTCATATTTAGTTTGGAATTTTCAAGTAATTGTGATCTACATTTTTTTTCAATATTCTATTGTCGACTTGTGGAAAATTGCATATTTTTCATTTTCTAAATTGAATATTTTTTAGCATTTACATGATTCCATTATCTTGAGGGTGATCTTGAAGAATTGTGAAGAAGTTTTTTGTTCTCGTTGAGCTATAATTGCATTGGAAAGATTCTAGATAAATTGAAGTGATATGATTGTGATTTAATTTAATATTGGATATTATACTATGATATCATTACTGAGATGAATGTTTTAAGAAGTTTATCTTCAGTTATTTTCTTGAGAAGTGAACATTTATTTTGGCAATTAAGGCTTTGGCATATAACTTAGAAATAAATTGTTACATAAGCACTTGCAATCCTTGTTCTATATTCATATTGCTCCATCTTCTAATATTCTTATGCATTTTCATATTAAGTTAGCCTTGCACAATTAAAATTTACTTCCAAGCATAATCTTGATCAATAGAAATATAGGCACCAATTCATCTTTGCTTGAGAAACCTTATTTAATAGTACTTAAAATGGTGACCTTGTAGTCATTAGAGCCACAACTCTCTGCAGCACAGAAGCACCGGGTATGTTAGATTTTCAGGAGAACTATCGTTAATCACACCTTAGTGTGTTCACCTTATCTTCTCTCTTCCACTTCCTACGAAATTAGGCTCAATATAGAAAGGATTGAAGGGTTAAAACTTAGATAGGCATTCAACTAAAATTAGCCATGATTCTTGCATCTCACATTAGTTTTAGGATCTGAATTTCATATAAGATAGTTATGCATCCAAGCAACAATTTACTCATGAATTACTTGGTCCCAAATTTCCTAGCAAGATAGTTGACTCCATAAAGAACTCATATCAATTATCTAAATCTAATCGAATCCTATAAATCTTGCTAGATCTAAATTAAGTACTTGGTTGCTTAGCTGTGTCTAGCTGGTTCCCAATTAGTTCTGCTTCATTTCATTTCCATAGGGTCTACTCCCCTAGTCTACTATTGAGAGACATCTTAAATGGAGATATTGTGGATCACGGTAATAGTTGTCAATCTAAGCCATTGTTGCAATGCCTAGACATTTTGTGCGACAATAATTTCCATGTAAGCGCAATCAAAAAATGTGATCAAATCTAACTTACACTTTTTCCCATTTATAAATAATGTAGATTATTCATAGAGCGAAAATATGTAAATATATATAAAAGATCATGGAAAATTTTAAGAACCACCCTAAATTTATATGTATAATAAATGGGCTAATCCCTATGATACATAGGAAAAATGGGATGTGATTTTATCAATAATATAATATGTATATATAATTTATTTTGGCGAATCTCTCACTAGATTATATTATCTTGTATAGTGATGGAGAATCTTTCACTGAATAATAAAATCTTGTAAGATCTTGACAAATCTTTTACTGAATAATAAAACATTATGAAGTCTTGGCGATTGTTTTGTTAAAGTATGAAACCATATATGATAATAAGAAAACATATTCATTAAACTGTAATATACTAACATACATGTTCGGAAAAAAGAAACATAATTTTCTATTCCTACAAACAATGTTCCAAGTTTCAATGGCCATGTTTGTCAAGGTTCTTACAATACTCTTTCATATCCTTCTATTAGTTTTGATAATATTCCACAACAAAGTTCTTGTAGGTGTTGATATTAACAACAAGTTCTGTCAAGGTAGGAGAGATTAATCTTTTCTCTACAACTTTTGTCAAGCTACCACCTTTTTCAAGTTATCAAATTTCTTTCTTATTCCATAGACTCCAACTACGAGATAAAAAAAACACATCAAGTTTGTTTACCCCAATATGCCAACAAGTAACAAGCCCCAACTATATTATATAAGAAAGTATTAGGTATCCCAAAGACTTGAAGGGGATCTAATTGAAAGAAGTGACAATTGTGAGAATCCTTCCAATCAATATACGAATATATAAATGTAGATTTATTATTATTTTAATTTGAAATCTTCGATTAAATAATAAAATTTAATTATGTCTCTCCCAATCTAAATTGCTTTTTCAGCATAATTCACTACCCTCATAGGTCTTGCATTTTTTAACAGCATTGTAACATGTAGATTAATTTCCTTTTTGGTGAACAATCTCCACCTTTCAGGAAAATATGGTGCAGTGACTAGAACCCCTACATATCATTAGGACAAACTAAGAATAGCACAGAAGATGAAAGCTTGTACAAACCAGCTTAATTTTCAAACAACTAATCCAACATTAGTACCTAAACTTTTTCATGAAGATATCATATTGAGAATGTTTGAAATATGGTGAGAAATCTTCTACGAGGGTGATGTGGAAAGAGTGATAAGGTTTCATTGTTTTGAATTTTTTTTGTTAAATCAGAAAAAGTTAAAAACCAATATTAATGGAGACATTGGTATTTTTTACTAAATTTTGTGAAGTTACTAAATGTAGCTTTAACCATTCACCTTAAGATATTTTTACAATATAATTTCCTAAGTCTATTTACTATCTTCATTATCATAAAAACCAACCTATATCCATATTAAATCCACATCTACCACTCTTAGGGGGATGAAACCTATTTATCCCTCTGAGCACTTAGTAGACCCAGAATTAAGAAGTATCTAAGATGATAGAATTTCCAATCTATTTATCCCTCTGAGCACTTAGTAGAACCAGAATTACGAAGTATCTAAGTTGATATAATTTCCGCTTTAAATAGTCTATGCTCGCATTAATACCATGATATTACCATGGATCAATACCAGTGGTATCTAGACCTGGAGCTTAGATTACTATTAGTATTATAAAAAATTATAAAAAACATGGTTATCATAAACTGGAGCTTAAATTACTATTAGTAATTTATAAAATTAATAAAAATTAATAATTGATTTTTATTTTATTTTTTATTTAACCAAGTTAAAAGTTTAACATACATTAAATTAGCAACATCCATTTTACTCTTGATCGAGCAAGCCCCAAGAGAGATCAAATTATTTTTTCACTCTATGCTAGTTTAGTCAAGCCCAGAGAGATCAAATATTTTTTCACTCTATGATAGTTTGCATATCACGATATTTTATCGTTCTCTCGGCTTCGTAGATCCAGAGTAAAGATGGATCTATGCTGGTTTAATTCCCCCATTTAAATAGGCTACATTCCATGTGAATACCATGGCTCAATACCATGTGTAATTTTTATTTTTATTAATACTAATATTAGGGTTAATAATGTTTTTCTGCATGGCATTAATAATAATCTAGCCCATGGTATTTGGCCCATAGTATTTTTCCCATAGGTTTCACCTAAATATGACGCATTTTTTTAGTGTTCATAAATATAAGGTGACTTATGGAGTAAATATAAAAAAAAAAATTGTTTTATTTGTTTACCATACCTCTCCTTTATTTATATTTTTATTAATTTACCTACCTCTTTTACAAATATGGTATTTGGACCATAGGATTCACTTAAAGAAAACCTCTTTTTCAAGCCTTCATAAATAGAAAGAGGGTTATGGACTAAATATAAAAAGAGGTTTTATTTAATTACCATATGTCTAGTTTATTTATATTTTTATTTATTTACCATACATTTTGAGTAAGTATAAAAAGAGGTATTATTTATTTACCATACCTCCACTTTATTTATATTTTTATTTGTTTACACCCTTGCATGTATATAAGTGACTTATGGAGTAATATAAAAATGATTTATTTATTTACCATACCTCTCATTTATTATATTTTTATTATTTTGGCCATACCTCTTTTAATAATATAGTATTTGTCCCATAAGATTCACTTAAATAAAACCTATTCTTCAAAATTAGGTTGTAACTCCTAATTTCAAGGCTAAATTTACCTTTTTTACCCTCTCCCTTAAAATAAGGTGGGCTATTTGAGGGGATTTGTAAAAATGTATTGTGATACAAAATATGTGCCCACTAGAAATTTAAAACCCAAACATTTACCCCTAAAATTTTCCATGTAAAAGATTGAAATAAACCTATTTGCAAAATAATTAAACTTCATCCCAGCCAAATACTCCATAAAACAAGTCATTAGAATGTGTGATTTTTTCACATGACATGTACTAGATGCAAGCACATGATGACAAATTTCTCCTACAACATACTATATAATGAAAAAATATGGTACCAATTAAAAAAGATTCAAAATGCTTATATATTCACTTTAAATGCACTTTTCATTGTGGTTAAATGTACATATCAATGATGTGTTGTTGAAACTTTAAAAAACACACACATATGCATAGTTAAATAAAAATATAAGAAATGTAAGTTACAAAATCATTACTCAACTAATAAATTTAATAAGGGTGGAAACCAAGAGATGTATAGAAATTTCATATCATTACATTAAATAATTCTACAAATATAAGTAGTGGAAATTTTAGAGAAAAATACAATTTATAGATCAATTCAAGTCTTAAAAAGCTATTGAGCATCACCCATCGTATATTATTATGAAGAGCACATTAAATATATATATATATATGTGTGTGTGTCGTTATAATTGTAACTATGTTATATATAGTTATACAGCTATTGTATATTATATATAGGTAACAAAATTTATTTAATAACAAAAAAATTGGAGGAGCCTTAATTTAGTCTAACATTTTATTTTAAGGACAATTAATTTAAACAAAGCACTATATTTATTATAAAATATAATTAAAAATATATTTATTTAAATTAAGAATAACAATAAATAAAAACATTGGAGGTTCACAAATGAGCAAACCAATATTCATTATGTCAATTTAAAGCTCATAATTTATTTATTTATAGGTTATACTTTAGTTGGTTTATGTTTTCAAAATTTCATAGGCATATTTATAGTCAAATTTGAGAGAAATTTAAAATTTATTTTTCATAACAAAAATTCATTTTTTTTAAATTTATTTTCACTAAATTCCTTAAAAAAACTTTAAAACCTAAAATAATTAAAAAGATAAGTTTTTTTACCATAGAAGAATATTTATAATAAAACATTGTTACTTATTGGAGTAAACTTAAAGATGAATTTAGAATATATATATATATATAGATATAGCTATATATATATATATATAAAAATTTATATAATTTATTATATATATATATATATATATATATATGCTTAAAGTTATAGTCTTTTTTATGCGTTTTCAATTGTTTTTTGTGTTTTCTTGGATTTCTTTTGTGGTTTTCAAATGTTTTCTTAATGGTTTTTTTGTGGATTTCATGGTGGTTTTAGTGATTATTTTTTTTATTTTTTGCATATTGGTTTTTTTTTTCAAATTAATTTATTTTATTTTGCAAAACAAATTAAATAAAAGAGACAAAAATAACAAAACAAACTAAGTCTCCTTAGTCTCTAGGTCATTGACAGGTTAGATGGGTGCCTTCCACCATTTGAGTTGGGCTTAGAAATGTTTGACTCCAAGTCATTTTTTATGGTTGTCTAAAAGAATGAGTTGAGTCACTGTTTTTAATAAGAAATAAGGTTGGATCTAATCATAGAATTGATGGAAACATATAGCTCAATCTAGCCTCTAACTCTCCTTAAAAAAGAACTCCACAAAAGGTTTGTTTAAAAACACTATTGAGCTATTTTTGAATGCCTAAACAACTCTCTCCGACAATTTTGTTGAATCACACACTAACACTTAAAATCACTAAAACCAAAAACCAAAAAGCATTAAATCCAATCTCCTTTTTCATCAAAACTTACCCTCCGTGTGCCAAAAAAATAACCATGCTCCATGCAATCACTAGACAAATATCAGAGCTTTTGAAATAGACTTATCGTGGAACAAGGTAATGATTGGCTTTACCTTCATATCATTGCACATAAGCTTACAACCAAGAAAATCAAGGTGCACCCGATATCCTCTCCTTAACCTAGAACATCCTCTCTCGTTTTGTATTTAGATTTAGATGTTAAATGGTGGCCATCAAATTTAATATAATCACAACTATAGATTTATGTGAAAGGTTAGCCTCATTATAGGAGCATATTAATTCAATAATTTATTTCTTACCTATAGAACGTAAAGTTACCTTTTAATTAACTTGTTGAGTACTTCTGTTTTATCACACAAATTTATTTTATCCAAACTATGAGAGCATTTGTCTTGCCAAGTTGCATTGGAACCCTTTTGTCATCTGGAACCCTTTTGTCATCTTTTTATTTACAGATTTCACATTTTTTTTCTCTCAAGTTACGAGAGTACTTGCATATTTCACACATTTTTCCTCTCAAGTGGCAGGAGTACTTCTCACCTTACTGAATTTTTTATTGGTTAGGATCAGAACACCTCCTTCTTAAAAGATATGAGTATTTCACTTCAATATTTCTGTAAGTCAAGATGTAGGAGCACTTTCTTCTCTCAATTTGTGGGAGTGTTTCACTTCAATGCCAAATTTCTTTCATCTTGTGTATCATAGTATTTTTTCAGACTCTAAGAATATTTTTGAGATGTTATATGTTTTTCTATTTAAATTGTATGGAAGTGTCAGTAGCCATTCATTTCCATTTAGAAACCTGATTAATATTCATATTCATGTAATTGTAATAATTATTCACTTCGGTCAATAATCTACATAAACCTAAAACCAGGGTTCTTCCTTAGGCCAGAGCTAAATCAACCATGGCTCGTAGGCACTTTCTCCACAAATAATTAGGTACTGATTGATCAAATAAATAGATTGAATCCCCAACTGCCATGTTCCATTTGCTTAATTTTCTACTGATATTGGAAACCAAGGTTGTTCCACACACAGGCACATTCTCCACAAATAATTAGGTAACGATTGATGAAATAAATAGACCGAATCCCTAAATGATATGTTCCAGTTACTTGATTATCTACAGATATTGGAAACTAAGGTTGTTCCTTACGCACTTTCTCCACATTTAATTATGTAGTGGTTGATCAAATAAATAGATCGAATCCCCAAATTCTATGTTGCAGTTTCTTGATTCTCCTCAATATTTTTTTCAGAAGAAAAAAAGCAGTATATTATATTGAGTAAATATGTGGATAATGATCCTCATTGTACATATGAGTAAGCATAGTATCAAGTTGTCATATAAACATATGAGTAACAGAATAATAAGACAAAATAGAAATGTGTTGCATGTCTGACATATTGTGATGATGCATATAACATATACAAAATTGGGAAGATGTCCTCATTTGATTCCATATAATGAGTGCCACAGGGACATATTGAAGTCAATGTAGAAGTCTAGTGGCAATTGAAGATCCCTGAAAATGATGTCGTTCCTCCATCTCCAGATGGTCCATAAGAATATCAGAATAATGAAGCACCTATTCCCATTTTGTCTTCCCCACCATATGATCGCTGCAGTGATGGAGTCAAAATCTGTTAGAGAAAAACCAAAAAATTGTTCCAGTACATACCAGATTTGAAGAGAGGATGAGCATTTGATGAACAAGTGGATGTTTGTCTCCTCTTCGTGTCCACATAGAGAGCATCTACTGGGGCCATACCATGAACGCTTCCGGAGATTTTCCCATGTGAGGTTTTTGTTATAAAAGACAAGCCATGCAAAATGTATAAATTTTGGAGGACAAGATGCCTTCCAAAAAATATAAGGGAAAGACGGAAGGGAGTAAGGAAATTTGTCTTTCAATAGGAAGGAATAGATTTCGCGGACTGAAACAGGACGTCTGAAGCCACACACTGTCCATTGAAGCTGATCTGCAATGTCGCGCCTGTGGATGCCTCCATCTGATAATGCATCGGTAATAGATGACCATATTTGCACCATATTATATGGGAGAGAAAGATCGTTACTGTTCATCCAAATCGGAGAGGATCCTTGCCATCCCTTGATTAATTTATTCCATGTGAATATGCCTCGATGGTGGAATTGGTGAATGAGATCTTGTGGAATTATCATATCAGAATGACCACAAGTGATAGTGTCCAGTCCAATGAAAATGTCGGATCCAGAATGAATTCTCCATCTAAGACGGGATAGGAAGAGTGTCTCGATTTTCTTCATGCTGCGCCAAATGGGGGATCCAGCACCAATGCCAATGGAACCCTTTCTATGCCAAAAAACAATGCATTTACCTTTCATATATTTTTGTCTAATGATGCAACTCCAGGGAGACCCGCCATATATCGCTCTCCATAAAGTACGACATAACAGTGCGCATCCAAATTGTCTGATAGCCTTTAATCCCCAGCCACCTTGTTTTTTGGGGATGGATATATCTGTTAATTTGGATAAATGTATCTTATGTTGAATGGACTTGCCACCCCAAATGAAATAGGCAGTGAGTTTATTAATGCGCCGAATGATAGAGGATGGAATGTAGAATAAATGTGCCCAGTATATCATGAGATGAGTCAGTACCGCCCCCGTGAGTGTGGATCTGCCAGCCAGTGAAAGTGTGCGGTGTTCCCATGAAGAAATTTTGTTATAGAACCTTTGGACCATCCATTCCCAGTCAATTGGTGAGTATTGAGGCTTGAGCCGGAAGCCTAGATAGGAGATACCATTCTGAATAGCATGTGCCTGAACGCCGAACATCTTGGCAATGGAGGATATCAGATCTGTATGATGACCATTGTAGTATAGGATTGATTTGTGCTTGTTTATAATAAGGCCCGTGGCCTTCTGAAAATTTGAGATGATCTCATATAAACATTGCCATGATTGTAACTGGAGCATGGCACATAAAAGGACGTCATCAACGAACAAATTGTGAGATAATGAATTGAGACGGCTGATGCGAATGGGAACACATCTGAAATTATCAACAGCATTGTTGATATGGAGGCTGAGTGAATTCATAGCAAGGATAAAGATGATGGGGGCGAGTGGGCAGCCCTGACGGAGACCCCTTTCAGCAGAGAAAAATGATGTAGGTATCCCATTGATATTGATTGCATAGCTGACACCCTCAATACATGCCATGATCCAAGAGATCATGCAGGGCCTGAGACCAATACGAGCCAATAGGCAGCAAATGAAACCCCAGTCTAAGCAATCATAGGCTTTTTGGAGGTCAATTTTAAGAATGGCCCCATCAATATTCTTTGAGACAATGGAAGTGATACATTCCTGGGTGGAGGCCACAGCGTCCAAGATATTACGTCCCTCGAGAAATGCGTGTTGATCTTTAGAAAGGTGAGTAGCCAGTGTGACCTTGATACGCTCAGCAATGATTTTAGAGACGATCTTGAAAGAGATATTGCAGAGAGAAATTGGTCTATAATCGGTGAAAGAGTCAGCATCACATTTTTTGGGAATGAGAGCAATCAGAGTCGATGATGTATGGGGATGGATATGTCCAGAGATTCGGGTCTCCTCAATCATTTTTAATAATTCGGATTTGAGAATGTCAAAAAAGTGTAAGAAAAATTCTATATTCCAACCGTCTGGTCCCGGACATTTATCCTTTTTAAAAACTTTAAGAATTTTTAGGAGCTCATCTTCAGTCACCGGCTGATATATGGAGTCATTGGTTGAATCATCGAACATGGTGGGGTATAAATCAATACCCCAAAGGATGTCGCGGATGGCGCATCCCGAGCCCCTACTGTATTGTGATTTGAAATGGGCAACTGCCGCATTTGAAATGTCCCGTTGAGAGTGAATGAAGTTCCCATTTCCATCCTTTATTCTCCTCAATATGTATTAAACAATTTTACAATACGAATTTCCATAATACATTCTCCTCCTCGCTCTCAAGGATTTCACTCGTTACAATTATCCAATGAATTGCGTGCTGTGCTTGTGTGATTTGATTAGAGACACCATGTAGTTAGGGATTAGGCTCATTGCAGTAGATACATCATTCGATTCGAGACACCATGTAGTTAGCAATTAGGCTCGTTGCAGTAGATACATCATTCTCAACTCAGCCGCAAGGAGAAAATCGCCCGTTAGCTAATAAAAAAATCAAGCCTTAGTGGCCTTTTTATAAGAATTAAAGCAAATAGAAACTCATGTAACAAGAACTTGATAGAAAACCACAAACATGGAGTTAGGTAGTTCATTGTGATTGGCAAACATGGATGGATGTTGGAATACCCCATATCCGAGTAAGTCATTTTCTTTCCTTTGCTTAAGTATAGATTTAAATGGATATGTTGATGAAGTATAAATGCCTAGGATTATGTTAATTTAGGTAACTTTCAAATGAATATGCATTTTAATAAGTATTAATGTTGAGGATTATGTTAATTTAGATCTTTTTTTAATCAGTTTAATAGGTATGTGTTTTGATGTTTATTCAATAATTAATTTATATAGTTGTGTTAATTAAGTATAAATTAAAAAGATTTAATTAATTTTGTAATATTGTTTTTTTCATAAAAATTTAGCCATAAATTTTTATTAATTGAGAATTTTTTTTTTTTTTTTATATTTAAGTTTCAATTATAGGAAGAATTTGAACTTTTATCAATTTCTTATATTTGAGTTCAACTATGTGTGGAATTTGAATTTTTTTTCAATTCCTTATATTTAAGTTCAACTATATGCTGAATTTGAATATGGGAAACTTAAGCTAGTTCTCAAAAATTGAATTCAGTTTTTCACTCTATTTCCTTTTGTTTTTTTGAAAGAAAATATTAAATCTAACCAAAATTTCAAAAATAACCTAAATTTCTCATAGTTCAAATTATAAATATATATAATATATATATATATATATATTATATATATATAACATTACACCTTAAATTTTTTAATTATTTTAAATGATCTAAATGTTTAGGAAATAATCAAAATTTAAATAATGAAAAATTAATTTATTAAAATTTTTAAATGGACTCACCAAATTCTTAGATGTAAATGTTAAAATTAAGTTTAATAATTAACCACATTTCTAAATGCAAATGAAAAGTGTGAATGAAAAGTGAAATTTTTAGTTTACTAAATGCAAATGAAAAGTGTGAATGAAAAGTGAAATTTTTAGTTTACTATTTTTTTTTCTAATAATCTCTTCTAAATGTAAATGTTGAAAGTAAGTTTAATAATTAAATAACTAACCACATTCCTAAATGTAAATGAAAAATGTAAATAAAAAATGAAATTTTAGCTTACTACCCTTTCTAATAATCTTTTAAATCAACCTAAAATTACATTTTACAAAATTATAATATTTACATTTAATTCCTTTATTGTTTCCTAAAATCTCAAAATCTATACATAATTACGTAATTTATGTTTAAACAAAAATCAAAAGATGCATTACATGTGATGCATTTTTAATATTAATTTTTACAGCTATGTAATACATCATGATGATGTATTTTTAATTTAAGATCTTTACACGTATTTTAATTGGAAAAGGTGAGGAAAAATGCTGCGTATAAATTCAGGTTGATGTAATATTAATTTATGAGTTCTCTGTTTTTTAGGTGTAAAGTTTATTATTTTGGAATAGTGCCCAATGTAATAGATTTACGTAACATTATATATATTTCAGTGTTATATATAAATTGATATTATTTTTTAATAATAAAGGAATGTATGGGAAGAAGCAGAGTGTTTGAAAGTAATGTTTTTATATATGTTATGTGTTTTACAAATTATTATGGAAGCTTTGATGTGTTATTTTCAGAAACAGTATATTTTATAGATTATTTTATTCAGATCTTATGATTTAAAAATGGGTGATTTACAGCTTTTTATATATAAATATATATATTATATATATATATATATATATAAATTTGTTATGTGCTCAATAAAAATACAATATAATTTGTGTGAATATCTTTCCTGCTCTCAATTTTTTCCAATATTATATTGGAACAAGTTCAGCCCAATCTCCAAGAGAGAGGCTGATATCATGCAATTTATCAATGTTAAATCCTGTATATAAATAGGGTAGGAGATTGTTTGATACATTCTTTGTGTGAGTGTCAGTATGTAAGTAAAATTTCACTTTTGTGTGGAGATTTATTTTCGCTGTGTTTTGAGCTGGTGGGGCCACCCATTTTATCAAAAGAAACTTCCTTGCAAGAAGACAACCTCCATTTTCAAAACCATTGGTTCAGTGTTAACGCAGAAACGAAGAGCAGCCATTTTTTTCAATTGCAGCAGTTTTGGTTCTCTTTTTTTATAGAACAATTTTGTTCAAAAATGTTGAATTCTGTTTGCATTTAGCCCTCTGTGAGGATCAGGTTTATTCTTCACTTCAACGGATTCAGTCAAGCAAGATCAAACTCCTTTGATACACTCTGCAACTCTGCCCAAGGACGCAGTGGTTGCATGGATTAGGGGGCACAGAAACTTGAATGATTTTTTTTATTATAGCGTGGATCAAATTTGCGAAAGGAAAAAGATCCAACGTTACCTATTAGACTTGATATTTAGAGAGAACTCCATTTTTTAGAATATTTATGGCTTCAAAATCTGAAATGTCTGTTGAATACTTGAGGAGGCACTGATGGTTTAACTACTATCTGGCTTCCTTCTGCTTTTTAGACTTCGCAAAGCGAGGGATGCTTGCATATGTGGAGAAGATTCAAAGGCGGGACACGATGAATAGAGTATAATTTATGTTTCAACCCTCTCTATAATCGTTAGCCGCAGACCAGTTTAATGAAGACGATAAAACTGAAGTAGTCTTTCTACAATTGGTGGGATTATGGTTTGTGTGGTGGTGGTTTTGTACATTCAAAAATATGTGAAAGTGGGAGTCGGTTAGGTATCCCGACGATATCCGTGGTTCTATTTATTCTTGTTTTCGTCTACGGTATTCCATTCCGTCGGTCTAGGTCTAGCTTAGTAATAGGTTTTTTTTTAATATAAATATTAGCCATTACATGTGATGTTGCACAGGAAACTAAGTAAGGCTGTAAAAGAGGTGTAAGTAACAGAAAAGTAGGAAGATGTATATGTTATAGGATGACACACTAAATTGGAAGATGTGATATGTTATGTGATGACACATCAAGTTCATCTTATGGCCTTTCATTCATCTTAGTAAAGTATTTGGATAAAACAATTCAGAAGATGTGATATGTTATGTGATGACACACCAAGTTCATCTTATGGCCCTTCATTCATCTTAGTAAAGTATTTGGATAAAACAATTCAGTGTCACATAATGATAGGTGCCCAATAGACCTCGACAATGTTGTAGGTCATAAAAAACATATTGTAACCAAGCAACCCATAAAAAAATATTTCATTTACAAGGACCTCAACCTCTTTGTCATCCTATGGAAGGCTCAAGAGTTGTGATGTCTACCTTAGAGTGAAATTAACTCCTCTTATCTTTTCTTCATTTCTTCAAGTGGGCTCAATGAGCTTTGTTCACTCGTTTTAAGTGTGGTTTTAGAGTGGGTGCAAAGTGTAAGAATACATTTATTGAGCAGATGATACAAAAAGATTTTCTTGTTGTCATAGTAGATACCTCCTTAGTAAGAATTTTCTCTTGAATGTTAGTCCTTAGGTTTCTAAGGAATGTATCTTTGAAACAAATGCATCCCAACCCATCTTTGTTTAACAACACAATACACTCATAACTCAAGGTTTCCTTGTGCATGTCGTCACATTGTTGGTTTATGATCATTTTTTTTATGTTTTCATATAGGCAAAATAATGTTTTCATATAGGCAAAATAGAATGAAGGTCATGTTCTAAAGTTTAAATTGTTTCCTATTTGCCTCTTTTAGGGAACCACATTCAGTGAAGGTTAGTCATTCTCTTATGAAAAATCTATGGGAAACTATAGAAATTGATCCTCACAAATGTCTCATGAATCAAGTTACACTACAAACTCAAGGATTACCCTTGCTTGGTGTCACATAGCTTGTTTATGATAGTTTTAAAAAAAAAATCAAATATTTTTTGTTTCCATCTAAACAAAATAGAATAAAGGACATGTTCTGAAGTTTAATTTCCTTCCTATTTGCTTCTTTTGGGAACCCAGATTTAATTAAAGTTAATCATTCTCCTATGATAAGTTTGTGCAAACCATTGAAATTGATCCTCATTGTTGTCTCAAGCTAAGCATAGACTTATTCCTAACTAATTTTCTGCAAGAGCCCTTTTATAAGAGCTTAGGTTTTCATGCTAGGATACACACCCTTCAAAAATATATGCTTCCAAGCTCTCAAACCATGTTGAGATGTGATTACAACATTTTAAGTGTAAAATAGAGACTTCATAATTGAGTGCAAGGACAAGAATGGAAAGCTAACAAACATTGAAATCAACTTATTCAGTAAATATATATATAGAGTGAAGCATCTCTAAGTTAATTTTGATCATGAAGGGAATTCTTTGTGGCCAAAATAATAAACTCCACGCTGCATATAAAAGGAAAATAATTCGAGTGCATTGCCTGAATTATTAGATTAATATCTATGATGTTTGGACCACTCCTCATTGATAAAATTGACTACATGTCCTCATTGATCAAACTCACTACAAAAAACCTCAATATAAAACTCTATAAACGCCATTGGCTTTGTTCATGTTTCTGTTGGACACAAGATTAATACGTTCATTCAAAATTTTAAATTCAAGAACATATTGACTTCTGCTGAAAAACTATGCAAAGTTCATGCATGAGGTATGGATTAGTAACATCAAACAAATTTTTATGGTTATTTTGTGAATATTGTAGGTTTATACTTAGATTTTCTTCTCCATGTGATGTTTTAGGCTTAGGAATTGTGTAGATAGGTAATGGATACATTAATAAGGTTCTCCTTACTCTTAAAATTTCTACCAATCTTCCCCCTATTTATTAGATTTGTCACTTTGGTGATGGAAGTCAATAGAGATTATACTTTTCTCTTCATTATGTGGTCATTAAATAAATACAAATTCAAGAATTGTTGTTTTTTTGGAGTGTTGATCATAGTTCTTGGTTATACACATTCAGTGTTTTTGAACCTTCTTTAAGTTCCTCCTTTATTGCACATGTTGATTTCTTGAGTATATTTTTGCATAAAAGATTTGGACATATGAATTACAAGTATTTGCAATAGTTAACACCACAAAATTTGGTGCTTAGTCTTCCTAAAGTTTCTTACATTAAAATATTTTTCCAAAATTTAAGGCCTTAATGTGTGCTATCAAATGTGGTAAGATGGTACATAATGATCTCATCCCATTTTTTACTTATTCATTTTCAAACCCAAATTAGATAATAGAAATACACACCAACCATGAAAACTCTTGTGTTACATCCCCATTTTCATTACTATTAGTGATATTGGGCATTACTTTAGTATTGGCATTGTAATCCTTTGTTTTCTCATTGTGATTTAAATAAACTTGAATGCTCCTTTGATAGATTTCTTTTGCAAGAATTGGGATCCTATCGACAATATCTATCAAATTCCTCATGAATACTATGTTAGCACAAAATAGTATTGAATATCAAATAATATTAGTAGCATTTAATGCATTGGGCTCCTGTAGTCCAACTATCAAATACACAACTTAGCCAAGGGGGTGAGAGAGATACAACTATGGGCCTATGGGAGATTAACAAACTCTTTTCCTTTTCCAAGAGAAGTTAACACTTGATGTTCAACATCCCATAGATCCCCTTCCACCCCTCACACACTCATTATTGCTTAGTGTATTGGTTAGGTATCTAGCTTGATGAACAATTTCCATATCCAAATTTCAAAATCTTCCAAGTCCAAAAAGGTGTGTAAGGAAGATTACATGCATGAGTAGCACATGAAATTTCCACAATAAAAGAGAAGAAAGTTCCTTCCAAGCTTCACAAATTATCCTCAAAGAAACTACTTTGACAAAGAAGAATTGCTTTACAAGTTTCTCAAATTCACTTGAAAAATTCATTTTTAACAAAGGAGAACACTTTCTAATTTCCCTTAAAAAAAGGATTTCGAGATTACAAATTCTTATGGTAATCATAATAAGCTTTACAAGTTTCTCAAATTCATTTCAAAATTCCATTTTTAACAAAGGATAACACTTTCCAATTTCCCTTCAAAGAAATTTATTTCAAAATTACGAATTCTTATGGTAATAATAATACATCACATAGATTGAATGGGTGTCTTATGTTATTTATGCATGTACCATTCACGATAATGTAAACCATCAAATATTTCCAAGCAAAACATGTACCATACATGATAATGTAAATCATCAATTGTTTCAAGGTCACTTCCCCTTGAAGACATCTTATATTCAATTTGGCAGTCTAAATTTTCCTCTATTGCTATATCCATTACAGCTATCCCACATTCTTCCTTTGTAAAAATGCAAAATCCCTCACATTGCGAAAGAGAAGATGGGGAGACTAAAGAGAAGAAACCCTAGTTATATTTTTGTTTGATGAATGAGATCTAAGACAAAATTGGGGATATGGCATTAAAAAACCATCCAACCAAATGGATATGAAAAATACTAAAAAGGTAAATGAAATTTTTCCAACTCACTTGTGGTTTCCTCAAAATATTATCAAATTACAAATGAGTAAATATATTGATTCAAAAATTTAATGTGGAGTCACAACAATCAAAATTAAAGAAATTGGAATGGAATAAATTAAAGAAATTGGAATGGAATAATGAAGTTTCTCATCAAAAGGAGGAAAGAGATGATGTCAAAAGAGATGATGTCATTAGAAAGATTACTCTCACATCACAAACCAAAGACAACAACAACATAATAATCCATACTAAAGTATATTAAAATGTATTAGGAAACTTTACACATGTTAAGAAAAACATAAAGGAATTATTAGATATGTAAAACATGATAATAAAGAGAGATTAACACATCACACAAACATGAAATAAGTGGTTATCTTGATAGTAAAAGTAAGAAGACCTAGTTAAATATATTAGCTTCAACTTGTATGTATTATGAAAAGAGAGAGTAAGATTTGGTTGAGAGAATATACAAAACAAAGGAAGTTATTATTGAGTGATTCGAGAAAGGATTTCAACAACAAAAGAATTACAATCTAGTGAAATTTTCAAGTTGTAAGGTTACAATAAATGAAAATGAAAAGATTATTGTTCTAAATTATCTGAGGAGTCAAAGTTTTGGTGACTGTCGAATTCTTTGAGAAAAAAATCACTCGAGAAATTAGTTGTCCAGATGAAATTTTGGCCTCACTAAACCTCTATGTATCATGATGTTGAGGTGATTGGGGTTTATGATATTTTAATGAACTCTTTGTTGATATTTAATTTTTACCCTCATTTGTTAGAAATTTATATGGATGATGTCCATCCAAGGAATATCTCTAGTCCCTCTTATCTTCATTATTCTCAGATCGTTGTTCTCCTCTGCGATAACTTACTTATCCCAACATGATATCAAAGTACACAGGACTATAATCACAGGTTTAGCAGAGAAAAATATGAATAAAGCTGAGGCACCAATATGAATAAAGCTGAGACAATGGTGCATTCATGACTTTGTTTTAACCAAAAACATACGAATGGTTTGATATGGGCTTGTCTGTGCAGCGTGATCAACTAGTGTTCCATCCAAACTCTTCTAGATGCTCGATAGAGCCTTTGGCGAAAAATTTATTTGGTTATAATTTTTTGCATTTTCATTGAACGGACATGTCGTGGCATTCATTTTTTATTAAATCTTGATACTCCCCTCTTCATTTAAAAACCAAAAAAATTGAAATAAAACAATAACAATTAATAAAATGAAAATAAAAACCCAGATTTCGATATAACAATATGAAATAAAGGTGACCCATAGAAGAAGAAGAAATTTATTACGAGAAAACTCACAATATGAGAATTGGAAGTATTGCCCGTGTAGTTGCAGAAGCACTCCCTACATCATGAAACACTGCAGCAAAAAATACAGGCAAGATTATGAACAATACAAGCAGTATGTTGGACATGGATCCCCAGTCAAATTTTCAGTTCATGAATTTATTTTATGAAATCTGCAGCCCCCTCTTGTCTAGAGTACGAGAGGGTGTATACACTTACATATGACAGGGATTAATAAACCAAAAAAATTGTAGTAAAACAATAATAATGAAAATAAAAACCCAAATTTGGATATAACATTATGAAATAAAGAGTGACCCATAAAAGAATAAATTCTCTATCATAAAACTGACAATATGAGAACTTAAAAGCATTTCCCATGTAGTTGTAGAATCACTTCCTACATGGCAGAACATCGCAGTGAACCATACATTCATGATTATGAAAAATGCACGCAGTATGTTGATCATGGATCTGAATGAAGGAAACCTCAGCGAATTCCCTGTAATATGTTCATGGGTTGTAATAAAGATGAATAAGGTGAAAGATTGCACAAATCAAGATTTTGTTGATGGTTAAAGCAGTGGGATCTAATCCTGAAAAAACTTTCAATTGTTTAACATTGGATGTGACGGTGAACAAAAGTACAGAATGGCAGCCAGTGGAAAACGCTGCATAAGAGTACAGAGTGGTAGCTGGGGGAGTTCTTCCCAAATAGAATGCCTTAGGACATAATTATTAAAAGAAAAAAAAATCATAAAAAGTAAGTAAATTTTTATTATTATTATTAAAATAATTAATATATTTGTTATATGACTTTTAAGAATGGGGATTTATTGCCACTTTACAATAGAACTTTTTAACTTGCAAATAAATTTTCTTACAATACCATGCACCAATAGGATGACTTATCAATATTACATACTTACCATGCACCAATATGATGACTTATCAATATTACATACTTATTATGCACTAGTACAAAATAACTAATTAGTTACTTTCAAAAAAACTAAAATTTGCATATAAATGATCATTTTTAAGTCGGTGACCAATAGTAGCTAATTTATAGTATCTTATAATGCAACCAACTTTTACTCATTTTTAGCTTACTCATTAATTGGTTTCCTCAATTTTACTATCTATTAGTATATTTAGCCATAAATTTGGTCCTTAATTTTTTATTGGTTTAGTCATTAATTATCGCAATTAATGACCATTAAATATACAACAAAATATATTACTATATGAATCCTCGAGAAAACCAATTAATAACCAAAGAAATATAACAAAAATGTTAGTTGTGTTATAAGATACTGTAAATTAGCTACTAATAGTCATGTATACTGTTGACACCTAATTCTCAGTGATTGGGGGAATTGAATGTGAACATTCATCGAGAAGATGAACTGAAAAATCACATTCATGTATATAATAGATAGCTGGCTTAATGAATAAATGAATCAGTTTTCTAGAGTTACTCCTGCCCTGACATGGTATCAGAGCATAGGTCCCAGGTTCCTTTTTTATGCGTCCCTTGTAACTCCTGTCCACTACCTCCCTTCTGCTCCTCTGTCCCACACCTGAAGGAAACGCCTGCCTGCCTGAAGCTGCATACCTAACTTCTGAAAGAGTGTAAGGCGTACCTGAAGGTAACGCTCTTGTATTAGCGAAAATGATGTAAACTATATTCAGATGGTTTGACAAGGTCTGTCGGTGTTTTTCCAGTTTGTAACAATTCATCCATTCATTAGTACTGAATTTCTTGGATCCGAATGTTTTTCTTGCTAACACATTGAATTCGAGCCGGGTAGCTATAGGCTTGACTCCTCTGCCCCTTCTATTAGCCTGTTACGCTGCATCCCTGTGAATTCGAAGAGCCTTCTCACCACCTGTGAAGCCTCTCTTCCTTGGCGATTCCCATCCCTGCGTTCATCAACAGTGAAAAGGTGACATGAACGACTCAAATAATCTTCGAGATGCTCTAAATTATTCAGCTCAGCTGCTTGCAGAGCTAATCCTATGATGAAGTACACCTTCTATTCACTCTAAACCACCACTCTCGGAGGGGTTCTACAGTAACAGCGGAGCGGAGCAGACCTGAAGGGGCTTAAAAACTGCCTCCAATGCAAATCTCGGTGGTATCTAGAACATAACTCGTCATCCCGAATGTAACTCGAACTTGGTAAAGCATGCTGCCTAATATGTTTTTAAATGATGCCTGATATGAGCCTTTATATGCTGTTTCATATACTATTCCATCTGCGGATTTGTGATAAGAACTCGTGGACCGTGTGAAGTCTAAGTATAATTCAACTTTGTTGGATCGTGTGCAGTTCATGTTAAAGTGAATATTTTATTCACCCATAGTTCACGTTAAAGTGAATAATCATTCACCCATATTTGGTTTAAGTGAAGTCGTATTCATTCACCCATATTTGGTTTAAGTGAGTTTGTTATTATAAGGCATATAAGGGAAGTGTATATACATTATTATATTCAGGAGTTTTGGGAAGTTAGTACTGTAAAAATATATATGGTTTTTGTTTAAAGAAGAAAAGGGGGGGGCATTATGAAGGATATTTTACAGAGATATTGGAAGAAAATATAATGCATAAAGATTTTAAAATCTTTTTACCCCTTTGAGAAAATTTGATTGTATAGGAGCAGAAGTTTTTTCTTCATAAGAGCAATTTTTTTGCCATTAGAAGTATTAGTCTATCAGCAAAAGTTTTTTTATATCAGCAGAAGTAATCTTTTACATAATGCATTCAATCATCTCTATGATAGGAATAGTTCTCACTGGCAAGGAGAACTATCCTGACTGGTCCCAGATGGTACAACACACCCTCATCTTCAATGAGTTGTGGAAAGGAGTGTGTGTCGGAGAAGGAGACAGTGACCCAGAAAATCCTACATCAGACAAAGAGCT
>APFE031529156.1:220909-253185 GCA_000404065.3 Pinus taeda | reverse complement strand
TCAGCATTCCCCCATTCCTTGGCCTGCACCCAGTGTTCAATGTGGACCGCCTTCGGCCATACTTTCCACCATTATTAGACACATCCGACATTGCAGAACAGCTCACACCCACAGAGTTAAATCTAGATTGCATGGAACAAGCTAAAACTGATCGAATCATGGACACACAGATCAAGCACACTCGCCAGCAAAATATCCAATTGTATTGAATTGTCAAAACAGGCCAACTCCTTCACCAGGGACCAAGTTCAGCAAAAGTTTCCTCATCTCATGGAGGAACTCAACGCAATGGGGACCATTGCTTCCTAGGAATGATCCAGGTGGATATTGGTGGCCACCTGCCAAGTCTACTTAGACCCCCACCATTGTTTCTTTCAGCTTTTCAGTTTCCTTAATTATAGCCCAGTTTACTATTTTTAGCATTTTTTTGGATCCTGAACTTTCGGAGCCATTTCGAGGCCCTAAACGACGTTTTTTCGGAAAATTGGGAGCAACAAGGGTTCATGGATCGATGTTGCTCTTCCCAAAGTTGTAATTCTTGAATAGATCTTTCTAACGCGATACTGTGCGCGTCAAATGGAGATCGTATGCCAAAGTTACGACTCCGGGAAGTTGATATACCAATTTACCCAAACAGGGCCCACAGTTTGGTGTTTCATCTTCTAGGATTAGGTTTTGGGATGTTAATGGTTTTCCATTGTTTCTCAACAATAAATAGGCCTTCGAGCCTCATTGTAAGATAGTTCAGAGGCATGTAACCGCCACATCTCTTCTCAGAGATAAAGCTACCATCACCCTAGCTGGTTTATTTCCAATTCTGTTTGTAAGCATATTTCAGTATTTTACATTAATGAAATGAAGTATTATTTCTGCTGCATCTTTGTGTTTATGGTTATCTCTGTAATTTGGTGCGTTCCTGTTTAAATCCGGATCATGCAGTCAGATACTGAGGTGGTGTAGAGGAGTTGCAGCGCAAACAATTACTCAGTGGACAGTGCAGAGGTTAGTAGTAGTCAAAGACTCAGGAGACAGATGTAAAGCCAATACAAACATACAATTGATTCAGAATATGGTTCTCAATTGCAATAGTTGAGCAGTAGCAGTAGCATGAGATCAGTTGCAGCGTAGTGCAAAGTTGGCAGTAGTATAGATAGTACAGTGCAATGTTAGCAGCAGCACAGATGAAGGTTGATTCAGCTTGAAGTGGCAGATGAATCAAAGTTGCGTAGTAGTTGGTAGGCACTGGCAGTTGTCACAGTTGCCAGACATCACCAACATGTATGGGAGGTTGTTATGAGATCGTCTAAAACACTTTCCTCGCTAAGAGGGAGTTTTAGTTTTTGATGGTTGGGTAGCATCGGACAAGAGTTCTAGTCTCAACTTTGGTCAGAGAGGCCAAGAAACACTATAACTCCAGAACCCAGAAAAAGTTTCAGGAGAAAACACCTAGAGATGGTTCAATTAAGTTAATTAACCAGTAATTAAATATTTCCCAAGTCTTAGGGAAAATGATTAATTAACAAGAATTAATTGAGAAATGTGAGATTTCTCTAGAAACTCACATGGATCAACTCAAAGATGACCTTAGTCGTTGATGAGTATTTAATCATGGTCATTGGTGAGCCAATGAGAGATTATAAGAGGAGGTCGATGGGTTTGGACCAAAATACACAGCAAAAGTGAGTTTCCTTAGCAGATAGATTTTCTAGAGAGCAACATTGAACTAAAAGAATTTGATCCAAAAGGAAGCAGAAGCAAGAGGGGAATCAGTAGCAAATTTCTAGAGCAGATTTCCAATTCCAGAAGTCAAGAGAGGAGGTCGAATTATTTTCACAAGAGGCTACGCAAGTGCCTCAAGAGAGCAATTCGATTCAGCTGGGAAGTGTTGATTTCTATAGCATCGGATGTGCTCTAGCCTCGAGATTTTGCAGAGAAGCTAAGACACATGCATTCTCCAATACCTAGAAATCTTTTGGGAAAATTCCACCTAGAGATAATTTAATTAAAATAATTAACTTTTTTAAATGGTTCCCTAAGTCTAAACTTAAGAAATCTGGTTAATTAAAGGGTATTAATTAAATCTGGTGTGAATCTTCTAGAAATAGACAAGGACCAACTCCCAATTAATCTTAGCCCTTAATTATGATTTCATCTTGGTAAATGGAGCTCCAATGAGAGATTATAAGAAGGAGCTTGATGGGCACTCGGAGAATAAACCAAGACAGTGAGATCTAGACATCGAATTTCTCAAGAGTAGCAGCGTTGAGTTGCCGCAGAGAGATCGAGTGATCTTCTTGCACTGAGGGGCAGAGATAGTAGTCCGGAGGAGAGTTTTCCAGATCCGAAGAGTGCAAGGCAGAGAAGGCATAGAGAGGTTCAGAGAGGCAGCGGAAAGCTTCAGAGAGGCAACGCAGAGCTTCGGAGGGAGTTTGAAATTCAGCTAAGAGAGTCGAGATCTAGTGCAAAAAGTCCGGGTGTGAGATCGGAAAGCCATATGGTCGAATTTCCAGACAGCAAGAGACCAGAGGAGGAGGTGACGCAGAGCCCAGAGAGTGTGACACAGATGCAGCGTGGAGCTAGCCTTCCAAACCTGATCAGTGTCGAATCTCCAGAAACAATGTCAGATTTTTCTCACTAACTCTTTTGTCAGTTTATTCTCTATATCAAATTGCCAGTTTGGACATCTAACGATTTGTACTCAGAAACTATTGCATAATAATAAAACCCTCAACTGTTGCACCGGTTTTCGCAAGTTCGATTTTTCCGGGGACATTGTCCAAAAACAACTGTGTATATGTGTGTGTGTTTATTTCTCTCCTGTGCAGTGTTTAGTTTCTGTGATATTTATTTTGTGTAAGTTGCAGCGTATGTATTTCGATATTTGTTGTAGAAAATTGCAAGTAATTTGTTTAAAGGAATTTAACAAATAGGAGATATATCATCAGTTTGTTGCAATAGGAATCGGGTCAGCGATTTTTCACATGGTACTAGAGAACATATCGTAAGCAAAAGATCTCATAGTAGAAAGGAAGAAGGAAGTTTGAATTCCTGCCTTGGCAGCAGTTTGAAACCCCAGAGGCAGTGCAGTCCTTGAGCCAAGGAGATGAAGTTTTGAGGAAAGATCGATTTCTCTAAGTGAGTCGACAGAGAAATTCGATTTCCAGATCAAATCTTTCCAGAGGCAGAAGGGAGCAGCGTATTTTTCCTTGCAGAGCAAATCTTCATTTGGGACACAGTTATTTTGCAGCAGTTGCTGGCAGAATAGCATCAGAAGGAGAGGAGAGCACATACTGAGGGAATTTCTTCCTCGGGGGAATTATAGCCAAGACTTTTGAATTTTTACTAGCAGAGCAGCAGTAGTTGTGTGTTGGATTTCTCACTCTAGAAGGGAGTGCAAATAATTGGGCAGGAGTTGCGCAGAGAAGAAGAGGCAGCAGTTCAAATTTTCTTTTTCTTTTTTAGAGATGGCATCAGCTGAGCTGAGAGATCAAGATCAGTTGGACAGAGCCTCCAACCATGTGATCTGGAAGGCCAGGATTTCTTTCCTTCTAGATAAGCATGATCTCAAAACTTATGTCGATACCATGGTAGTTGTACTCGTCGATGCAAATCCGCTCAAGCAATACAAGAAGGAGATGGCGAGAGCTAAGAGATTCATTCTCAATGGAGTTTGAGATCATGTAGTATCTCACATAGCTGGCAAAGATATCACCAGGAATATGTGGGAAGCATTAGCTATACTATATGAAGGATCTTTCGAGCAGTGGAAGATGTACTTGGAAGAGAAGTTGAGATGCACGAGGATGCAAAAAGGGGAGCATGTAGACCCCTTCCTCACTAGGCTTCAGGTTGTCCAAGATTAGCTAGCTTTAGTAGGATCAGCACCCCAGCCTACAAAGTTTGTTTGATTAGCGTTGAACAACGTTTCTGAAGATTGGCAAGTTTTCATCCAAAGTATCCTAGCAGAGAAAAATTGTTGGATTAGGAATGTGTGTGGGTTGATCTGTAGCAGCAGGAGATGAGGCATGATTTGGCAACGGCCACCATCAGTGGCAGTAGCAACAGTGAGACGAAACAAGTAAAGAAAGAGGAGGACATATCCCTTGCATTAAAGGGGCAACAAGAGCAGTGCAGAAGAAAGAAGGACATTTTGAAGATCAAGTGCTTCAGGTGTGGTGAGTTGGGCCACTACAGCACTTGTCCTCTCAGAAAGAAGGACAAAGACGAGAACGAGATCAACAAGTTTCATCCGCTGATATCGACAGGTTGTCCTCCAAATTGGAGGAAGTGTTTGCCATGATCATCGAGATGCCTCTAGGGGTACGGTGCGGTGATCTGGAATTGTAGCCCTAGAGAGCTACAGCATGGGCATGATTCTTGAGGAGGTCCACCTCATGAATCAATACCATGCTACGAGAGCCCAAGACATACAGTAGTAAGATGATTCAGTGGAAGTTGGTGCAGTTAGGTACCAGAGTGACAGATGCAGTAGCTAGTAGCAGGTCAGAGACTGAGCAGCGCAGAGCAGAGTTGGCACAGTCAGAAGTGGCGTAGAAGCTTCAGTGACAACGCAAAGGTTGGTAGCAGTCAGAACTCGGGTGACAGATGCATCACACTGACCACAGTTGGTTCAGTGTTTTGGATGCTTTTCCGTTGCAGTTGTTGCAGTTGCAGCAGTAGCAAATGGAGAAGGTTGCAATGCAGATGCAGTGTTGGCAGCAGTTCAGCAGGACCAACAGCAGCACGAATGCAGAAATCCGAGTTGTGCAGTGTTTGGTGGGCAGCAGTAGTCAGACATCAGCAGCGCAGCAAAAGATGGTGCAAAGATAAAGTGTTGCTTCAATGGGTTGCAGTACTAGAGCACATTCCTTGCTAAGAGGGAGTATTGATTTATGTAGCATCGGATGTGCTCTAGCCTCAAAATTTGCAAAGAGGCTAAGACACATGCATTCTCCAATACCCAAAAATCGTTTGGGAAAATTCCACTTAGAGATGATTTAATTAAAATAATTAACTTTTTTAAATGGTTCCCTAAGTCTAAACTTAGGAAATCTGGTTGATTAAAGGGTATTAATTAAATCTGGTGTGAATCTTCTAGAAGAAGACGAGGATCAACTCCCAGTTAATCTTAGCCTTGATTATGATTTAATCTTGGCCCTTGGAGCTCCAACGAGGGATTATAAGGAGCTTGATAGGCACTTGAAGAACATACCAAGATAGTGAGATCTAGAGCTCGAATTTCTCAAGAGTAGCAGCGCTAAGTTGCCGGAGAGAGATCGAGTGATCTTCTTGCAGTGAGGGGCAAAGATAGTAGTCTGGAGGAGAGGTTTCCAGATCCGGAGAGTACAAGGAAGAGAAGGCATAGAGAGGTTCAGAGAGGCAGTGCAGAGCTTTAGAGGGAGTTTGAAATTCAGCTAGGAGAGTCAAGATCTAGTGCCAGAAGTCGGAGTGTGAAATCAGAAAGCCAGAGGGTCGAATTTCCAGACAACAGGAGATCAGAGGAGGAGGTGACGCAAAGCCCAAAGATTATGACGCAGATCTGCGTAGGCTGACGCAGAGGCAACGTGGGGCTAGCCTTCGAAAGCCTGATCAGCGTCGGATCTCTAGAAACAGTGTAAGATTTTTCTCACTAACTCTTTTGCCAGTTTATTCTCTGTATCAGATTGCCAGTTTGGGCATCTAACGATTTTTACTCAAAAACTACTGCATAATAATAAAACCCTCAACTATTGCACTAGTTTTCCCAAGTTGAGTTTTTCTAGGGACATTATTCATAAACAACTGTGTATATGTGTGTGCGCTTATTTCTCTCCTGTGCAGTATTTAGTTTCCGCAATATTTATTTTGTGTAGGCTACAGTGTATGTATTTCGATATTTGTTGTAGAAAAATGCAAGTAATTTGTTTAAAGGACTTTAACAAATAGGAGAAATATCATCAGTTTGTTGCAGTAGGAATCGGGTCACCGATTTTTCACAGGAAGGAGGTCGTTTCAGGTTCTAGAGGATGGGAATATTTTCCAGAGGGCAGGAGAAACGTTTCCAGAAGCAACGATAGGCTAACCAACTAATTCAGGAGCAGATTCGGGCAGTGCATATAAGGGACTACGCAAGCATTGCGCATAACCCTGCGAAAGGGTATTCCGGGGACCAGTTTCAACAAGCAGATTTTTGTCAGATTGCTTGTGAAGAGGGGTAAATTTCCCTCAGATATTTTTGTCAATATTTCTCTCAAATTGGATTACTAGATTAAGCATCCAAATTGTACTCAGAATGTATGGTGTTGCATAATAATAAAACCCTCATCTGTTGCATCAGTTTTCCCACATTGGGTTTTTCCCAGGGATGATTGTCCAAAAATAGTTGTGCAAATTTTTTGTGTGTGCGCTCTATATTTCTTAGTTTCTAGTATTTTATTTTTGAAGCATATTTTATTTGTGAAAAATAGCACTGTGAATTATTCATTGTTTGTTGTAGCAAAGGAACTGCATAATAATTAACTAATTAGAAGACTAATTTCTAGTTTCTGTATTTCAAGGAAAATTTCACACTTTGTAATTCATCATATTGTTTTCTAATAAAATATATAAATATATCCACTGTTAATTTGCATAATTAAATTGTTTGTGCTTCATAGGCAGAGATCGATAATTGGTCTTCCAGGTTGGAGGACGAATTCACTTTGTGTGCAACTATACCTCCAAAAGAGAGGTGGGGAGACCTTGAGCTCTAATTCCCAGAGTTGCAAAGATTTGGGCAAAATCCATGAAGGATAACATCACACAAATGTTTCCTCAAGGATCATTACCTTTGCTACAGGGCCCCACAGTATTTAGTAGAAGATGGATCAGTGTTCAGGATGGCGCAGTCAGATCTTAAGGGATAGTTCCAGAGCTAGTGGTAGTCAGTCATTGAGGCGCGCAAAACCATTCAAGGTGCAGGCAAACTCAGTGGGCAGTGCAAAGGCTAGTTGCAGTCAGAGACTCGGGAGATAGATGCTGGGTCAATCCAAAGACAGTTGATTCAGAGTTTGGTACTTAGTTGTAGTAGTTGCAGCAGCATCAAATCAGTGGCAACAGAGTGCAGTGTTGGCAGCAATACAAGGTGGTACAGTACAATGTAAGCAACAACACAAATGTAGGATGGTTCAGCTACAGAGTGGCAGATGGATCAGACTATGTGCAGTAGCTTGCTCGACAGTGGCAGGTCGTCACATATGTCAAACATTAGCAGCATATGGGAAGATGTTATGAAAGAGAGAACACCTTTCTCGCTAAGAGGGAGTGTTAGTTTTTGTAGCATTGAACAAGTGTTCCAATCTCAACATTAGTCAAAGAGGCTAAGAAACACAAGATCTCAAAAACCCAGAAAACAAATAAATAAATATATATAGATAGATAAATAAATTAATAAATAAATAAATAATAAAAAAATTATGGAGAAAACACCTAAGGGCTGCTCAATTAAGTTGATTGATCAATAATTAAATATTTCCTAAGTCTAACTTAGGAAAAGTGATTAATTAACAACAATTAATTGAGTAAAGTGAGAATGCTCTAGAAACTCACACGGATTGAGTTTGAGATGATCTTAATCATTGAAGGGGATCTAATCATGGTTGTTGTTTCAAAAACGAGAGATTATAAGAGTTGGATGTCGAGATGGAGATAGACACATCAAGTGGTTGAATGATCTAGGCAAATCAAATTTCCCAGAAAGCAGAGATTCAGCCGAGAAGAGAATTTGAGCCAAGATATCAGTAGCAAAGGCAAAGGATCAATAGTAGAGATTTCGGTGGAGGTTTCCAGTGTCGGGAGAGTTAGTCAGAGCAGGTCGAGTTATTCCACAAGAGGTTGCGCAGTGCCTCAAGAAGGCAATTCGATTCAGCCAGAGGAGAGGTTGATTCAGTTTTTGGAGGTCGGGTAATTTTCCTGAGGGTCTGGGAATGAGAATCACTTCTAGCAACAGCACACGAGCAAGACGTCTTCAACAGAGGGAGATTTAGGCAATGCGAGTTACAAGTTGTGCAACATCTGCAAGGGCCTTGGATAGCTAGTTCGAGTGGCTAGATTGTTGTCGGATTGCTTATGGAGAAGGGACAAATTCCCTTAACAATTTTGCCAATGATTCCTTTGGAGAGGATTGCCAGTTTGGCATCCAGATTGTACTTAGAAATTTCGTTGCTAAAGAATAATAATAAAACCTTCATTTGTTGTACCAATTTTACCACATTGGGTTTTTCTGGGGACATTTGTCCAAAAATAACGGTGTCATTTTTATTGTGTGCTCTATAGTTCTCAGATTCTAGATTTTATTTTCCGCGGTATTTTTTATGGTGAAGAAATTGCAATGTGATTTATTTGTTATTTGGCAGAAAAAATACACTGCATAATTAATCAATTAGAAGAATAAATTTCCTGTTGCTGCATTTCAAGGAAATTTTCACAATGCATCCATTTTTGCATACCAAGCTCTAGGTGCTTGCTTTAAGCCATATAGAGCTTTCTTCAGTCTATAGACATGAGTCTCCCTCTGATTTATTTCAAATCCTTGAAGCTAATCAATGTAAACCTCTTCATCAATAGTACCATTCAGGAATGTTGTCTTAACATCCAATTGATTGATGTTCCATCCCATAGTAGCAGCGAAAGAAACAAGCAACCTTATTGTTGTATATTTAGTTGTAGAAGCAAAGGTTTCTTCGTAATCAATACCTTCTTTCTGTGAGAAGCCTCTAGCTACAAACCTTGACTTGTATTTATCAATGCTCCCATCCGCAATGTGCTTTATTTTGTAAATCCATTTTGAAGTGACTATAGATTTGTCACTTGGCCTAGGGACAATTTCCCAAACATCGTTATTCATGATTGACTAGTATTCTTCCTGCATTGCATTCCTCCACTCTTGATGTTTAGCTGCATCTTCATAGGTTACACTTCAATGAGCTTTGTCATATATGGAGCATAACCAGAATATCTTTTATGTCTTTTACTTTCTCTAAGGGTCCCCTTCGTTGTGTGTCCTTCTGCTTCTTGTAGAGTATCTCTTAACCAAGCAGGCATCTTTCGATTTTATGGAACAATTACTTGTTGCACAAGCTCACTAGGACCTTCCACGTCTTCTTGAGTAGATGTTGGATCTTGACCATCATTTTCCCTTGAGATATCCTCAAATATAGGTATCTCTTCTTCATCAGAGTCGACTGAAACATCTTTTGATTTCTTGTAAGCTATGCTTTCATCAAAGATGACATCCATGCTTACTTCAATTCGATGATCCTCCATAATATAGATTTTGTATGCCTTAGATGAAGCACTATACCCAACAAAGATGCCCTTTAAACTGGTAGGATCTAACTTCTTTCTCTTGTCCTTCGGTATATGTATATACACAAGACACCCAAACATTCGAAGATGATCCACACTTGCCTTCTTTCTTGTAAATGCTTCTTCCGGAGTTATGTTGTTGAGAATCTTGTGAGGACTTCGATTCTGCAAGTAAACAGTTGTCACACATGCCTCTCCCCATAGGAATTGAGGGAGATCTTGATCATGTAGCATGGCCTTGACACATTCCTCAATAGTTTTGTTCTTCCTTTCAGCCACGCCATTTTGTTCAAGATTATAAGGGACAATTAGCTCCCTCTTAATCCTTGCTTCCTTGCGGAATGCTATTAGCTCTTTAGAGGTTTATTCTTCACCATTATCAGATCTCAAAATCTTAATCTTTCTTTCAGTTAGATTCTCCACTTCATTCTTGAATTCTTGAAACTTCTCGAATACCTCGTTGATGTTCTTGAGAAGGTATAACCAAGTCTTCCTTGAGAAATTATCAATGGAGGTTACATAATATTGATGCCCACCAAGAGATTTACAACTATAGGTCCACATACATCTGAGTGTATGAGATCTAAAACTTCCTTAGATCTAGCATCACTTCTTGCAAATGGCTTTTTCACAGTCTTTCCTAGGGCACATCCCTTACAAGTCTCTCCATGCTCTTCCTTCAGTTCGGGGATGCCATTGAACATTTGACTTAGAGATGGAAAAATATTATAATGAAGGTGTCCATACCTTCTAGGCCATAGTTCGAAAGGACTCACATCGAAGTGGACTAGGGCTTGTGATAGAGGTGTAGATATTTTATATAATGTCCCCTCCTGAATCCCAATCACCCTAGAATTATCAATCCTAGAGCCCTTGCCCCAAACCAAAACCTTGCCATCAACAAAAGCAATTCTATCACCCTTATCCTCTAGGCAAGAAATAGAAAGTAAGTTTTTCTTAAAACCTAGAACATATAGAATATTGTTGAGGTGAATACTTCCACCAAATTCAAGCTTCAACGAAGTAGATCCAATCCCCTTCATTGGATAGCTCTTCTTGTTTCCAAGTTCAATTGAGTGAGAGGAGGTTCCTTTTGACAAGGTCTGAAGTTGACTGCATTCTCCCCGCATATGTCTGGAAGCACCATTTTCAAAACCCATACATTCTCGTCCTTGAAAGTGTCGGAATAAGGCAGTGAGCAAACTTCCATTTATCACTTCCTTTGCTAGCTTGGAGATGATGTTCAATATGCAATCCTTGATGGATGTAGCAAGATACCCAAGAAACTTGAAACCCTTCTTCATAACCCTTGTCATTATGCCAACTAGGATGTGATCTCCTTGCACCTTACTCTGATACCATGTTGGAAAATCAAGAGACTTAGAGATTATATAGATTTTCCTTGATTTGATAATTAGTTATGATATGTGTTGGCCTTTTATTACTTTATTAGATCTTGTTCATCAAGCAACTACCAAAAACAATGAAGATCACAACAAGATAAAGTACACAAGTTATAGGCTCCAAGCCAGGTCAAAACCCCTCCAAGGGGAAAACTCAGAAAGAAATGTTTCTGTTTTTATAGGATCTTCTTACAATGAGACTTCCAAAACCCAAAGAACAAAGCCCAAAATCCTTCCAAGCACCAAGTCAACCCCCCAGCAACGTCTTCTTCTAGGCACCTTCCAAACTTCGACCTACTACAACTTTGTCCCAAAATTTTCAGCCCTACAACTGCTCCTCAAAATTTCAGAACTACAGCTACACAGAAACCCTAACTTCATACGTGTGAACAAAGAGTGTCTTAGTTTGGAACAGAGATAAAGAACAGGAGTTATATTGATTGTTTTCATAGTGAGTAGAGTTCAATGGTAAGAGCAAGGCTAGCAGAGTTGGTACATGGAGCAAACCCAATAAATGATTATGTAGAGCATGTTGGAACTCCTTCTTTGGGGTAAGAGCTCGTATAGTTCTAGACTGAGTTTGAGACTAATAGAAGCTGGTCATAGGGCAGACCAGTGGCACATTGTTTTATGCCTTAGAAAGCAAGTAAAGTACAAAAGTTGCAAGGACAAAGGAATTGTAAATGAATGAAAGCAGTGAGTGTTAAATTACATAGTTGCAATGGAAGTGTCTTGATAGAGAATTGTTAAAGAGGATTGAGCATTGTTGTAAGTGGGTCATTGTCCCTGGTATGGGAGCCCAGGAAGTCAAATTTTATCTTTACATTCTATAGGGTAGTAGGGCGGTGCTAGGGAAGGAAGTTGTAGCTTCCTTCAAAAAGTTGTCGCCTCCTTCTAGTGGATGTTGGTAAACTAGGGGTTGTAGCTCCTTCTAATAGTGACTGGTAAATTTCTTGGGGTTGTATCCCTTCCAGTTGTAGCTGGTAAACTGAAAGTTGTAGCTTCCCCTGTAATAAAAATAAATTGTTTCATATATACATCTTGTGTTCCTTTGATGTCATGTTATCAGTTAATGTTTGATATTCAATTGTAAGAAAAAGTGAAATACTAATTCACCCGCCCCCACCCCCTCTCACTATTTCCAACAGAACTGACCTTGTTGAGATTTATGCTTCAGTTGCTAGATTTTTTATGGTACATGGGTGTGATACCATGATTACAGATTGAAGATGTTGCCCCGTGAGTTGACATTAAGGGCTTTTGTCTGCCATGTCATTTCCTTGTACCAAAGAGATTTTATGTTACAGAAAGGAGCGGTAGTCTTGGTTTAATTCCTTCAGGCTCAAAGCTGCTCAATGTTCTTTTGAAACCCCTAGCAGAGGTGAGCCTTGAGGTTCAAGATGCTGTTAGAGTATCTTGGTTCGGTGGAGAACAACTCACTCACAAAGAGGGAGAGTTAGAGTTTTACTTACGTTACTGGACAGCCAATTCTCCTCTAGCATTGGCACGATTCAGCAGATCTGCATACCTCAATTTATGTGCAGTAGAGAGCTCAATATGTGAGAATGCTCAAGCACTAGTGGCAGCTTCTATGACGACTTGGTGCTGATATACAGTTCTATGATCTAGGGCTCAAACATGCACCAACCTTAGTGTTTTCCTAATTTAAAAGTGTTGTTCAGCCTTAGTTCATTGCTATTTCAATTTTGACCCGGCAGATGCATCCAGATTAAGGTTTCTCCTTGTTAGCTGGATGCGATTATCCACACAAGTTTATGCATGCACATTCCACACTTAGCAAGGTGCTTATCTCTAGGGGAGAAGGTGCACCGCATGTGATAGCCTTCTATTCCAGGAAGCAAGAGTTAATATTGGGTTTGTAGCACTTCTGTGTGTGAGTATATCCATGCAAGCTAGGTACACTACCCGAGGCAATTACGGTTATACACCTTCACACTAGGCAGACCACAGAGATGGATCAGTTTAATTGTAAACCATAGTCCTAATCTATAAAGGAGTGGCAGGGTACTGCACCAAGAATGTGAGCAGATAGCGTGTTTAACTATTGCATCGCATTCTTTTCTTTACAGTTAATAGAAGACGATGTGTTTGAGAGTTCAGATTTATACTTGCTGTTCATAATTTCAGATTGTTGGTGTATATGCAGATTTAGTTTTCAGACTTTGCTGTTTTGAGAGGTGTTCACAGTTTCAGTTTCCTAATTGTTTTAGGGTTTAGTTGCTAGTGCAGATCTGTGTACCATGTGCTGAAACTCAACATGTCTTTCTATCAATAGAACTGCTTGTTTTCCTTAAACCCATCAATTTTAGAACTTGTATATCTCACAAAATTCTGAAATACAATATAATTAACAAGTCATCTTTGTTGTCAGTTCCTTCATCTTTTTCATAAGATAATGTAAGAAAAAATATATGAAATCTAATCCATCTAGTCAAGGACAGTTTATTTCTTTATAAATTGCACTCAAAATAGTTTAATGGTCATTTTGAGGTGATTAACAAGTGATATATTGCATTTTGAGTATTTTTACACAAGAAGTTTCTCTCAAGTAATAAGTGCAATAGCTAGCTCAACATGCAGAATAGACATATAATGATCCAAGAATCTTTACAGATACATTGAACAATGGAATACTGGGAAATGATTCTAGCTGCATAGCATTCTTTTCATGAAACAAGATCTAGTTACTTGTCTGTATTTAAGAAGTCAATAAATTTCATTATAGAGAACCAGGATATGAAATACTGGATTGATATCTTGATTCTTAATATATTGTCTATAATACAGTGTGGAGTTATTTTTTCCAAGGCATGTTTAGGGTAAGGGAAGATATAATCAAGCCATTTTTGTACCTAATCCAAAATGAACTGAAATACACATTAAGAAAACTACAGCATGAATAATTTATCACTAAAAAGAACTAGCTAAATATATAATTCTATGGGAAGAGACCAAAACTTACAATATTTCTAGGTGGCTTCTATGCAACCAGAAATTTGCCATGCTTATGAAGATTTTGATGGTCGTGATTTCTTAGACCATTCAGGACCATACACAGCCAAAAGTGTGCGTCCATACCGCTTGTCCACTATCTGCAGCGAACATTCAAAACTCTTCTATCAAAAACAAAGGAAAGCAATGTTTTTTGGCAAACACTGGTCCCAACTCCCAAGTGCTTCAGTTCTAGCACTCTTCCTTTTGGTTCAAAACGTTTAAGCTATGGTTTTCTAAAGAGATGGTTTCTACAGGATGTTCTTCCTAAATAATTCTTGTTTAGAGCCATTCATCTATCAAATTCTTCTCCTGGCCATTTTCATATATTAGAAATAAATAGTGTTTCCATTCACCACACTATGTATAACATTGAAAGTTCTATAGTCTGCATTAAACACATATTTCTTGATGCATGGAATGCATTAATGATGGGATACGTGCAGACACAGAATCACTTCAATTGGATCATCCATGTTGAAAGGACAATCACAGACTGGGAACCATTAGTATCCACCATAATAATCACGCATTCCTACATTTTCTTTACAAACCCAACCAAGAGGAATCATTTCTTCATTTTGGACTTTTAAGAAGTTCCAATGCATGGTTTAAACTTTAATCAAACACTGGTTGTAATTTGAATGCATTGGTTGTTTATGTCTTCATCTGTGATTCCTCAACAGGAAATTAAAATTCGCCCCTTACCTCCAGGCTCCCATCTTATTTTGCATTAAAAGAGTAAAAGATGGAAATATACCTTTACAAGAGATCCACAGGAATCATGCATTACAATGTTTTGGGGGTGCTCCACCAGCTAATCATCAGCGTGACCGTGAAAAATGAATCTTAGTAAGTGATCCATAAAGGCAATGAGAAAATACCAATGCTCACTATGAAATACTAATCTGGCCTGCAATTACTTTCTTTTTGCATACAGATATGGTATAAATGTAGAACTTCATCCAGCAAACTAGAGAAACATATAGGCCTTTCAGAACGTAAAATCACTCCTTACAATGAATGCATCTTTCCCAACCAAAGATGAGTTTGAAAGCTGGCCCATCAAAACACTGTAGTCTACTGTTTGATAAGGGGGTGTAACACTGATGTAATCAAATGAACCAAATTTACCTACAGCATGCAACGAGTAATAGTGAGAGAGAACATAAATAAATTGCAAAATCAGATATTCCACTAAAAATCCTTATAATGACATACAATTCTTTAGGAGGAATAAACAACATATTTAATCTGGCACTCCCAGATGGAAAACACTAATCGAATTGCTGTGCAAATATGAACATCTAATGGCAAGGGTCTACATCAATTTGCCAGTACAAAGAAGGAACTTACAATTTGTTTTCAAAGACTGTTCCAGAAAAGCCTCGACTCGCACCATATGTATAGTTGACTGTTCCTCGAATCCTGTGTGTTTTATATTTGGCTTCAAGACTTTCTCCACGACCCAAGGGTCCATCTCAACAAAATGCACCTAAATATGAACGCAAGCATAAGCAAAAGGTCAAATATAAAAGGAAAGATACACTTCTACATTCTTTGCTGAAAAAATCGTAAAATTCAAAATTGATGACAGCTTAACTTTATATATTTTCATATTTAACATTTTAAACTTTTCCACGTGTCATTAATTATTAGTAGTACTAAATCTGATTATAGCAGTCACCTGATTGGAAGGTTTATGAGCCTAGGTCTGTATCCTATCCATAGTATGGCCGCTATGGTCACCAACAAATAATGCTCAGTTCTAGTTATAAAATATAGTTGAATCTGTTGCAACCAGTAGGACTGAAACTACGTCCAACTTAATCTAAACTATATTTGTATTTGGTTCTTTCATAACTCAACCTAACTCTTTAACAATAACATCAATTATACTTTCTAATCGAACTGAACAAATAACTCACTAATTCAGGCATGTCAACCACTAAATGGTCAAATGTTGAATACTTCATTCTGCTCATAAACGACTCTAATTTATTTGATTGACTAAAGCAGAACAAGATATATACATAAAATGTCCATACATTCATAAATAGCAAATACATACAGATTACATGGGAAACAACCTGGTTGAACGATGGAAAAACTCACAGCACAAAAGGTAGAGCACATATCTTTATTACCACAGGAACACTTACATCCATGATGGTATATATCATAATCTCCACCATACATAGATATGCATCATTGATCTTCACCATAGATAGAATCATTAGACAACTATAACTACCATTTCCATTACTATTACAGCTACCCTAACCAATGTTGCACGAAGCAGGGACAAAACGGGGACGTTTTTTGGAAGCGGGGATGCGGAAGCATCATTATCCAAAAATCTAGGAAGCAAAGCGTCTGCGGAAGCGTCTGCTATATATAAATATATATATTATAATTTTTTTGCATTTATATTCAAAACAAACATCCCAAATACCAAATTAGCTGTAGAAGACATGAAAACATGCATATTTTTGCATAAATCAAGATAGATATGGCATCCATGTTTCCATTGTAGTTACTAGTATGTACATCAATGATTAATTATTCGAGCACCAACCATCTATATTCTAGCAATTACAAACATACATCAAATTTTTAAGCATATTATAAAACATAAAACATTTAAGCATATTATAGAACATAAAACATAGATCATATTATGATTTATCTAGCAAGTGAGCAATTGTCAACATTTGCCATGTCCAAAATTCAAATAATAATGTTTACAAATAGGTCACTTGGTCACCGCCAAGACAAAAAGGTTCAAATTCACAAGCCTACAAGTCTAATATCTATAACAAAAGTAGTAAATTGTGAATATATCTACTAGTCTCTCCTCCTTCCACCATGAAGAGAACGTGGTGGCAATGAAGAAGATGGTGCCTGTGGAAGTTGTGGCACTGAAACTGATGAAGACGAACCCCCTGTTGTTGGCGTTGAACCATGGAACCAAGGAATCAAGGGACCAGATGGGGGTGGCATCTCAACTCGATCATCATCATCCTAGAATCGCTCAAAAAAATCATACAAAAAAAAAAACCACTAGTTAACAAAAAAAATTAAAAACATGAATTAGAGAAATGCTTTATAAGAAAAATTCATACCACAATGGACATACCTATATAAGAGCATCCTCTAATTACTCTAATCGCAACACTCCATCCCCCAAATTGGGCTCCTCTGGATTCCTGCCCCAAATCTTAAGGTCTTTATTAGTCTTTGCATCATCACAATAATGGGACAACAATCGCAAGTTGTAATGAACATAAACCAAGCTCTCTGCCCGGTCTAAACTCAACCTATTTCTTTTAACACTGTGGATGAAAGAATAAGAGCTCCATCAGCTCTCTGCAGAAGAAGTATTTACCACTTGTGATAGCACCCACAATGCCAAAGTCTGTAGAAGTGGAGTAGCCCCTCCATGCATGTTCCACCACTCAAGAGAAGAAAAAGTCTCTCAATCTCTAATTGCATGCATGCTCCCATATGGACCAGTGTTAAGCGTATAGTTGCTCAACTGTCTCCGTACCATGGTAGCCTCCTCCTCATCAGGGACTAATTTACTCAGTGCAATCATATATTTTTTGTGAACCTCTTCATCTTGGTGTGGTTTTCTCCTGCTCCCCCCCCCCCCCCCCAGGTGCTGGTGTTAAAAGCCATGATGGATGATAGTATTTAGGTATCAAAACATATGGCTAATGCATGCAATGGAACATTTAGCATTTCCCATCGGTTTTCCACCTCTGCAAGAATATAATTGTACAAGGTGATATCTCTAGGCTCAACAATGTCTTTAATCTGCCCTAACATGCTATCCATTTGCTCATACACCGCCCCAATTATTGGTCGATCTGAATCTCCAAACTTGATCATGTAATAAATTGGTTTGGTGAATTGCAAAACATATTTAACTTGTGACCAAAGGTACATGTCAAGAATATTGTTCCTTGGCTACATTAGCACCATCTCTATCATAGTTAATTTCATAGCATGTTTCAGCACACACCATATTAGTTAAAGCTTGTCTCACCTTCGTTAGCCGCCTAAAGGTGAGGTAATAACTGGTAAATCTTGTGTTTGCAAGTTTAAGCAACTGCAACTTGGAGTAGAGTAAGCGCCATAGAAGTAGTTTACCCTTGTATGCCCTGTGATGAATTTAATGAGTTACTTCCCTCTCCTGTAAAGCTCATTAATCCACCCACATTCTTTATGCTTCACAATATCATGCATCAAAAGGTTCAATGTGTGAACCATGCACCCAGACCAAAAGATGTGTGGATGAGTATGCTCAATAACTTTTCCTGTTGCCTTATAATTTGTTGCATTATCTGTGATCACTTGAACCACAATATTTGGACCAACATCTTTGATTGACTGCAATAGGAGATTTGCAATGTTTTGGGAAGATGCACTAATGGAGGAGGAGTCATGACATGTAATAAATAATGTAGCACTAGCAAAAACACCAAGAATGTTTATCAAATGTTGGTTTCTAATATTTGTCCACCCATCTGATACAATGGATACCCCACAATCTACCTACGCATTTGTAAAACGTGTCAAAGCTCTTTGAACTTTTGCTTTTTCTATTTCCAATAACATTGTTCTAGCTTTCTCTTAGTTGGGGGACTTGTACCCTTTTGGGGCTTCATTGATGGCCTTTACCATTTCATGCCAATAGGGAGAGTGAAGCACATTGAATGGTGCACCGCAAGCACAAAGAAATTGTACTATCTTTCCATCCACATCATCGCTCCCAGCAACATTCAAGAAATCCCCTATTGTTCTTTTACCTCCAGAGCTTCCAGAAGTACCATGAGGAGATGAGCTACCAAATCTAGAGTTTGCACTTGATTCAGAATGAGTTTTTTGTTTCTTGCTCTTTTGTTGTGCAACCTCCTCTATTTGGAATCTGGATGTATTTTCTTCTTTGTTCAACTGAAATGTTTGGGCAAATTTGTATCCCCACAGCACCTTTTTTGTCATCACTATCCATCACCCCACAAAGATGCCTCCTCACACAAGTATATGAACCACTAAATGGTTTTCCTCCATGACAACCATGAGGGCACAAAAATTTGTAGCTTCCACCACCCTTTCCCCCTTCATGTTTGGTCACATAGTTCCACAAGGGTGTTAATGCAGCTTTCCTTTCTAGTGTTTCAATGTTCCCTTCAGGTTCAACTTCATCCCCTTCCTCTTCAAACCCTTCCTCCTCATCATACATTGGGTCACTCATATTGGTACCACTATCCTCTTGTGCTTCTTCCCTTCTATTCCTACTCCCCCTTCCCATCATTAAAACCAAAAGTGGAATGATACATTGAAGCCAAAAGAACACCATCTTGGAATATGGATATAGGTGATGGACAACCTACAATTAAATGAGCAAGTAGAAAGAATGGGAAAGAGTAGGAGAGGGAGGAGAAAAATACAAAAAAAAATGTCAAAAAAATGAGGGAGTTTGGGGTTTGCACTTACCTCTTTAGCTCTTGTAGATGGACGTCCTCCAAGCTCCTACTCCAAGCTCCTCCTCCTCCTTCAATCCTCCAAGCTCTCCTCTCTTCTCCTCTCTTCTCCTCTCCAAGCTCTTATAAGCTCAATGTGAGAAAATGAGAGATGAATGGGGGGTTAAATCCCTTCATTCCTCACCCTAACCAAAGGTGGACCCACACCAACCTTAAAAAATAACAAAAATCAAAAATAAAAAAACAACACCTTTTTTTGGCTTGCGGCAGAAGCAGTCGCAATCCGTACGGATCGGAACCCGAAGCGGCGCACTTCATACAGCCGAACCGTCATACAAATCGCATTTCAGAAAAATCAAAACGCGTTTCGGCCACACACTTCCGAAAATGGCAGGAAGCGTGTTTATCAGCCCAAAATGCATTTCGGATGGCGATTCCCCCATGCATCCGTACGGATTGCGAATTGGGGTTTTGATCTGGGTGGGACATTTCCTGCAACATTGACCCTAACCCTTCACTAATCCTTCTTATTTATAATGGAGGTTGGGTTGACAAGGTCAACTTCAATCATTTGTTAATGGATTGGTTGAAATAGTGTTAAACCCCAACTTTGCCACACCACCAGCACATTTTATTAGGTTGGACGTTCATGGGCATGTTCAGATACAGCTTTGCTTGGGGTGGTGGTTGGTTCCTAGGGAGAGTGGTTGCAGTATGGATTCAGTGGTGTTCTAGTCATTCAAACTCAGTTGCTGCACAGATTTTCACCAAATTGAGAGAGTTGCTATTTTTAGCAATTCTAAAGTTTAGAGGCTTGCATGGCAGTATTGATTACATATTCAGAGTCCTTATGAGCTCAAGTTCCAGTGAGCCCTTTCCAAATTACTTGCATGAACTTGCAGTGACAGCTTAAATTCAAAGTATTGTATGTCAGTTGTGACGGTATATTTGAGATCCTTGCAAGCTCTCAAATCTGATCAGCTACTTTCAGGCAACATGCAAGATAGATCTATTTTAGTATGTTTACCATGTCAAATCTAGTTACATGTTCAAACCTCCCACTGAAAACTGAGTCCAATGAGGGTGATTTCATCAATATGTGAGGTATTTCCATTAGAGAACTCTTCGCATGATGGTCCTGACAACATATTTGGACTCCCCATGGAAATCTCAGTCCGATGAGTATGATATTGGGGGCACACTGACAGTTTACTATTTTTAGCACTAGCCTTGCATGAGTGACACATGGCATTTTTCGAAGTCGACACGTGGCAACATTTGGGATGGATAGATGGCAAGATCTGGACACACAAGGTACAAGGCAATGATATGGAAAAGAGTATGGGTCAACTGGATAATCTCTGGAATTGTCAAAGGTCACATGCATGGACAGAAGTGTGAGGTGGCACTGAGACGAGTCAACTAGGAGTTAGTGACAGTTGACTGAGGTATCTCCATAGTGAACTAGAGTGAGAGGTGTTACCCACCGAAATGGGTAACCCCATAGGATAAAACCTTTTCACCTATCTTGAATAGCCAGCAAGACAACAACGCTACACATTTGCTCATTGATGACGATATGTCAGTTCCTCTACCATCTGCAATAATCACACACATCTCCCCATTCAGCGTTCCTCTTGCAATCGAGTGTTTTTACTTAATCTTTGGGTCATTTAGTATGGATAAAGGGGTGATCTAGATGATTGACCGATCTTTGACTATAAACTTGTTCTCTCACTTTACCAAGGGGGGCCTAATCTTTAGCCCTAGTCCAATGGGACCTCCCCTAAGGTCTTAAGGTTATTGTAAGGGCACTACTTGGAATACCTAGATTGAAATAGTATGTCAATTTTCCTTCCCCATACTTAACATTCTCCCTTTCGCATTATTCTCCTTTGCTATCATCTCCATTCTTCAGGTTACTTGTCATTGGTTCATTGGGATTTGGCACTCTCTTATCCATATCCTTGAGTAAGGCCGGAAAACATTGCCCTAAAGGTTGATGCAACTAAAAGAATGAAAAAGCATAAGATGGCCACAATGAAAGAAAAAGATGGTCAAGACATAAGTTAGCGTGTGGGAAAAATCCTAGCATGAGCTCTACCTTTGTCATTAGCCATCACCCAATTCCTAAGCACTTGATGCTTCATCTCATCAAAAGAAACCCTTGCATGTCCCAACCTTGATGAGCAAAAAACTGTCTCATCTTCAAGGGTAAAACAAATGCGATATAATAAAGAGCAAACTTTGATCCTATGCACCAAATAAAAGCATTATCAAGAAGAAGTAAAAGGTGCACCAAAGGGGTGGAAAAAGTCGGCCGAGAAGGGTAACTCATGCCTTTGTGATTGCTCCCTCCATTACATCTATACAATCAGTATGTGGATTCTCAATAGTTGGTCCCCTAAAAATGGCACTTGGCCATTAGGTCTTTCCCTCCATCACCACCTACTAGCACTAACACCTATGGATTGAAGGGTTGACCTTGGAAACACCACCACCTGTTGGGTGCTGGAAGCACTTAATAGGGTTGACTACCTAGCCACCCCTACAAAGGTAGCGAACACTTTTACCGGACTTGGTCTAGTTAGATATTTGAAGTATTAATATGCCCTTAACACTAAAGTATGGTCCACTTAGATGCATTTATGATCATAGTCTCTAATGAATGGTTACTTTCACTTGAGTTGGAGTTGGTTTTGCTAGGTGGTCCAAAGTAGCAACAGCCTTAAGCATACCCTACTCCACATGTTGCTCGGGCCATACATTATACTTTCAGAGAGCATGATGATTTGGCAAATACAACTTTGCCCACTTATAGCAGAGTATTGGACACTTGATGACCTGCGAAGTTGATGCATATCCCAGAGCACCTGTAGAAGACAAAACATTGACCTTTTCATGCCTAGCATGGAGGATTCTTGATCATGTACCAGTGGACCCAGCATGCCCCGAAGCTAGCCTTGAAACTACTTGATGGGCATGTCATGATCCAGAGCCCAGATGAGGATGTTCATCCCCCATGATCATTGAGGAGGGTATGTTGCTCCTGATGGAGCCCCAACAATGGAAAGAGAAGGCATCACGTTGTCTACTTAGCATCCATGAAGATGACATGCGGCACCCGCAGCTATATTTTGAATACATGGAGCTGCTTGAGGCTTGATTTGAACATTTTTCCTCAAATGGAGAATGATCATGACGCTTGGAGACACTTTCGGCCCTTCTGTTGCCTTGATGGAGCATTTAAAACCCTTAAAGGACATGAAGCCATCACCCTTTAAGGCTTATGACTCACACGTGTGGGCTTATTTTGGCATATTTTATTGTTGAGCTAATGGGTTGGCTTGTAACCCGATTTTACTTTATGTCTACTCAAAAATCAAACTTGTGTAGGAGCTTTTAGTCATAAATTAGACGTGGCAGACCTCATATAAGTAGAGGATCACCTCTCTCACTTTATCAGCATCATTTGTATGGAATTCGACGTCTCTTAGAGAGACTCAACTTGGCCTTTGTACTTCGCTACCTATGGAGATGTGATCTTATGTGTATTTTGTCTATTGGAGACTAATTTTTTGTTGATTTGGGGTAGCATCGAATGTGCTCTAACCATGAAAATTGGTGGAAAGGCTAAAGCACATGAGATCTCCAAGACCCGGAAATGGTTTGGGCAGATTCTACCCCGTTAAGGAGATATTAAAATAATTAATATTTTTAATGGAGTTCCTAAATCTAAACCTAGGAAAAATAAAATATTAATGGGTATTAATATAAAACTGGGTTAGAAAGTTCTAAATGACATGGATCAAGCCAAATCTAATCTTAGCCATTGATTAGAGATATAATCTCGGTCGTTGAAGGACCAACATGAAAAATAATCTTAGTCGTTGATTAGAGATGATTATATGAAGACTCCATGCCCAAGGATGATCCAAAGAACACTTGTACCATCAAATATCATCAGTCAACAAAGTTTTTTAACTCTACCTCTATTTTCTCATCATCTTTCTTGTACCTAGATTCCACACCCTGTGGGGAATTGTAATAAGTGATACTAGTAATGATGAGTTTTGAGTCTGTAACAGGCCTAGGATGTTGGAACTCGATCAGCAAACGAGTACACTTTGGAGTGTTTTTTTTATCTGGTTAATTATCCATTCTTTTTTAAAGGCGGATAATTTTCTGGGTTTATTCACTCACGTTTTACCCCAAAGTCGGCGTGACAATTTGAAGGTTGAGCCCCTAACACACCCTAGTGTCTAGAATCGATGTATATTACCATACAAGATCATACAAAAAATTTCGTGGAATTTGGCTTGGTCTAAGTAGTCATTTTTTAATTTTTTAGATTTTCCGCACTGCGGAAATTACTAATAAAATTGTATTTGTAATGTAATAAGTGATGTCTAGAGAAGTTGTATGGGGTATGAGTAATGAAACTTGCACCTCTCACCCTCAACTTTCTCATATGACACAATTTGATGGGTTAAAAATGTGTTTTGAACCCTCAAACCCACTTTTCTTGGGTTTAATGGGAAATTTGGCAATTAATTAAGCCAGAAATTAAATAAATGGAGAAAAATAAATATCCACACATGTTAAATGTCGTGGAAATGAGGTGGAAAATTATGGGGGAGTTAAAGTGAAGTCCCAAGATGATGTGGACTCCTAAAGTCAAGGAAAGGGCATGTGCTCAAATAAAATCGAATTTCTGGCATTAAGGGAGAAAGCTGCTTACTTGGAAATTCGAATTTGTGAAATTAATGCACATTTGGGAGGATTTGGGAGAATATTTGGTGGAGATTTTTGTGGGAAATTGTCCCCACATGGATTACCACCCATATACACTTGTCATTCTATCATAAAATTCAAATTTGGCACATAAGGGAAAAAGAAAATGATTTCCACTTGCCAGAATTCAATTTTTACATCTGCCACTGGAGCTCCATTCAACAAATTCGAATTTTTCTTTGGGATTGTCACCTCATGCCACTTGTTTAATCACTTCTGCATTGGGATTGGCTAATGGCATTTGTCATTGTCATTCTTCATTGGGATTTGCTCCCAACTCTCTATATAGTAGAGCCATGGGCTCTCATATTCTATCATGTAATAAGCTATTGGGCTTGAGGAAACTCTGTCATTTTGTACTTGCATACTTTCTTAACACAATCAAGACTTTAGGGCTATCTGGTAGGTGTTCTCTTGGCGTTATGAAGTGATGTCCTTTCATACTACTGTTATTGTATTTAATTTATTTTACATGTTGAATTAATATTAGTTTATGCTTACCATCTTGCTTGGTTTAATGTGTGCAAACTATCTTGCACATATCATTGATTTAGAATAGTCTTCCAGGGATAAGTTTGTCAATTCATTTTAGGAGGAATGTTTGGTTTATCTTATTCATTATATTGCTCTAATCTTGTGCAAATTAATACGTGTTTAAGTGTGTAGAAAATATCGTTTGTATTGTATGCAGGAATCCATTTGGAAGTGGGAGAAATTTCAATTAAATCAACTCACTCCTAGAGTCATAGCGATTCAAGACTCAGCCATTTTTTCGCTCCAAGTTTTCCATCCAACAAAAAGCAAAAGGAAGTTTTCTTGGTCTATAGCTACTTGGTCATCGATTTAAATTCAAAAATACTTCTTTGATTCTAGTTCTTTCAAAGCTATATCTCCTATTCAAGAGACATTTCTAAAGCTAGGCAAGTATGGGGTTCACTCCCATTACTTGAGCTAGTACTTTGTAAATTCAATTCTAAGTTTAATTTTGGTTTCTTTTTCCTAATTTCAAACTTACAATTGGTATTTTTTTGTGTTTTGCAGCCCATAGGCTTGAGCATTGGACAACAAGGAACTTGAGGAGAAACTTTGGAAAACTACTCACTCGTGTGTATGCAAGACCCCTTCACGCTATCCAAAGACTCATTTCTAGAGAGGCCATAAGCACTTGGGAGAGAGTTACAAACTCATCGAGGCCGTGGGCCTTTTGAGCCTTGCGAATCTCTTTTGGAGAGTTTTCTCTATCTTCAAGTTTGTTGTTGCCATATTTTTTGGGGAGAGAGTCTAGCTTTGTTAGAATCTCATCTTTGTAAAGATCCCTCGCATATTGTGGGTTGCCCTCTTAGAGGCTTTTTTACCCGCTTTAAGCGCTAATAAAAGAGAAAAAAAAAATGTTGAAGGGAGCATGGAATTTTTCCCATGGCATCCCCCTTCCTCATTTAGAGGAGGGATTCTTGTGGGTGGCCTAATCTTGCTTTTAGTTTTTCTTAGTTTTCTAGCTTTTAATTTCATACTATGCATACTTAAAATAATACATTTCACTCCACATGCAAAATTTTACTAATCTTGTATTTAAATTCCCACGTGCATACGCTCTCAAGTTTTGCAAACTATTTCTCTTTGAAGCATTAGTTTAATTTGGAGAATTAACACAATTTGCACTTCATTTAGACATTTTAGTATAGAAAAGTCCCAAGCCTCACTAAAACTTACCTCCAATTTAAGTTGGTTGAATAGACTTTTAGGGACCCTTTACCTCTATTGACTCCTCATTGTGAGATCCAAATATCTTGGGCGATGATGAAATGTGAGGACTAGAGTTCAATTGTAACTTTGTCTTTAGCACTAATCAATAAAATAAACCATGAATTCATTCCATCACATATGCTTTGTTTGCAAAGTTCTTAAATTTCTTACTATCCTGATGGTTTAAAGTCTCACATGCAAATATTATTTCAAAAGGCACTTTGGATGCAAGCATTGTAATCTCTTTTAATTTTGCAACAAGTTTAATTTTCTCGTACTTGGAAATTGACTCATCTTTTGGCTTAATTGCATATTGTCATTAATGGGATTTCACTTTCAAGTACTACTATTTTGGGTTGCAAATTTAATTGCATGTTGTCATCTTGGTCTAACATTTGAGCTCTTTCTGTATCATTTTGGAGCAAGATAATTTCCATACTTTGATTTGCAGACTTATTCATCTTGAAAGCATTTATAATATCTTGTGCTAACAATTTATTGTTTCACTTTTCAGAGTTATTTTGGCTTTCCATTTGAAAGCATTTCACTTCATTTTAAGAAAAATACAATTTCATTTCTTAAAGAGCAAATACTTGGAAGACACTGGTTGTTTATGTATTTCATGCTTACCTTATGATGGTTATTGCTCATATCAGTTTTTGCTTATAAATCTTAAAGAGATAATCTATTTAACTCTAACAATTCTCCTAGAAACTCAGATCGTTTTTTAACTTAACTTTTCATTAGGGACCACCCCTCTTAGCTAACCTAGGAGATAGCTCAAACAGAGAGAGTCGGGATTAGTGTGATAACCCCTTCTCTAAGTTCCTTGCCACCAACCACGCCTTGTGGGGTTGAAAATTTTTCTCACTAACTTGTAGGTAGGTGTAGGTGGCAGGTTCAACAAGTCCAACAAGAGATTATAAGAGCAAGTCGAAGGGTTTGGAGAAGACATCGAAGACACAGAGGAAGGCAATGCGAAATGGTTAGTTGCAGAGAGCAAAGCGCAATTCCAGCCATAGAGAGTCAGGAGCATAGGTTTCAGCAGAGATTTGGCAACAGGATTCCGAAAGAGATTTCCCAACGAAAGAGTGACAAGAAAGGGAGGCTGAAATTATCTACAGAGGAGGTTGAGTCAGCCAGTGCGAGTGGCAAAGGAACTCATTTTAGTGAGCTAGAGACAGATCTATCACCCAAAGGCAAAGCAAGTGGGCCTAGAGCAATCCAGGAGGCGGAACAACTTGCAAGGAAGAGTTCCCAGTGGTTGTACGGATTTTCTGGAGCAGCAGTGTGTTGAAATTTCTAAGTATGACACGTTAGAAATCCCTAATGCATTTTCTGGTTTAATTTCTCCTACTTGTTTATTCCATTAACAAGTTATTTATATAACTATAAATACTTAAATAAACACAAATGCAGCCTTAACTCATATACAGATCAGCAACTGAAATAACTGAGACAAACACACAAGGGGCACCGTTATTTTTGGACAATCGTCCCCGGTAAAACCCAATGCGGGAAAACTGGTGCAGCAGTTCTGAGGGTTTTATTATTATGCAAATTGTTGAGTACAACTAGGGTGCCAAAAATGGCTCACCCAGCAGAGATTGTTACACAGCAGTAATACCTCTTCTCAGAGACAGATATTCTACTTCTCAACTCTAGTCTGCGCCACGAAAATCCTTCTAGCGCTTCCTCTTGGCTCTGTGTCAGCCCTGCTAGCCTCAGCGTAGCTCCTAAAGCCTCTGCATCAGCCTCCAGGATCTCTGCGTCAACTCTTGGCCCCTTTGTGTCACCCACGCAAGCCTCTCTACGTCTACGCAGTCCCCAGCTGCCTCTGCGTAGCTCCTGCTGCCTCCACGTAGCTCTAGCTACCTCTGCATCAGCCTCTTCGGTCTCTGCGCTGACCCTCTGGCACTATCCCTGCCTCGTACTCACTACCCCTCGCTGCAACAGACCACTAGCTCGAATTTTCTCAGCAAGCCCTACTCCAGAAATCGAACTGACTGATCAATCTTGGTGTATCTCCAACTGACCCTCAAGCCTCCTCTTATACTTTTCCTTTTGAGTCTTCAACGACTGAAATTCAGTCCCTAATCAACGGCTAAGATTAGATTTGGCTTGATCCATGTCATTTAGAACATTCTCACCCAGTTTTGTATTAATACCCATTAATACTTTAATTTTCCTATGTTTAAACTTAGGAACCCCATTAAAAATATTAATTATTTTAATATCTCTCCAACCAGGTGGAACTTCCCCAAACCATTTCTGGGCCTTGGAGATCTTATGTGCCTTAGCCTCTCCACCAATTTTCATGGCTAGAGCACATCCAATGCTATCACAAATCAACACTCCCTCTTAGCAAGGAATGTGCTGTTGAAATTTCTAAGTATTACCCGTTAGAAATTTTATTTGTATTCTCTGGTTTATTTCCCCTACTTGTTAATTACAAACAAGTTATTTAAACATATAAATACTTAAATAAACACAATACAATCTCAACCATCTACAGATCAACAGCTGAAAGAAATAGCAAACACACAAGTGACACCGTTAGTTTTGGACAACTCGTCCCCAGAAAACCCCAACTTAGGAAAACCAGTGCAGCAATTGTGAGGATTATTTTATTATTTAGTGTTTATGTGTACACTTGGGTACCAAATCAGCTCACCCGACAGAGAAAATAATCTGGCAGTAATACCTCTCTATTCGAAAGCAGATATTCGGAAAGTGTGCCCCACGAAACTCTCTCCAGCACACTCTGAAGCTCTGTGTCAGCCCATCTGGCCTCAAAGTCAGCTTGAAACCCCTGCGTCAGCCCTTTGAGGCACAACGCAGCCTCTACAGCCCCCAACGTCACTCCAGCAGCCCCTGTGTGGATGACGCAGGCCCTTATAGCCTCTACGCAGTCTCTTCTGCCTCTGTGTGGCTCCCTCTCGCTCAACGTCTGCCTCTCTCTGCTTCCTTGGTCTCTCGACACTATCTTTGCCTCTATCCTCGTTGCAACTGATCACTGATTTGATTTCTCTTACCAAACCATGTTGAAATTTCTAAGTCTATCCGTTAGAAATTTAATCTGTATTATTCTGGTTTATTTCTTCTACATGTTAAATTCGAACAAGTTATTTAAAACATACAAATAACAAAATAAACACAATAAAGTCTCAACATCTACAAATCATCAGCTGAAAGAAAACAAACACACAAGTGACACCATTATTTTTGGACAAATGTCCCCAGAAAAACCCAATGCAATAAAACCGGTGCATCTATTTTGAGGGTTTATTATTATGCATTGTTTCCTTGAGTACAACTGGGTGCTAAACTGGCTCACCCGACAGAGAAAAATAATTGGCAGCGACACCTCTCTATTCGAAAATAGGTATTCAGAAAACCTATCCACGAAACCCTCTCCAACAACTCTAAAGCTCTGCACTGGCCCTTCTTGCCTCTACGTCAGCCCTAAACCCCTCTGCGCCAACCCTCTAAGGCACTACGCAGCCTCTAGGACCCTCTGCATCGCTCCAGTTGCTCTGTGCATGGATGACGCAGTCCCTTTGGCCTCTGCGTTGTCTCTGTTGGGCTCTGTGTGGCCTGCTTTGGTTGTTGCTTCTCACTCTCTGCCTCCCCGTTGGTCTCTTGGCACTGTCTCTGCGTCTTTGTCTAGTACTCACTACCCCTCACTGCTGATCACTGATTCGACTTTGCTTAGCAACCCTGCTCTAGCAAATCGAATCACTGGTCACTCTGGTGTGTTCTCCAACTGACCTTCAAGCCTCCTCTTATACTTTTCCTGTTGGTCCTTCAACGGCCAAGATTAAATCTCTAATCAATGGCTAAGATTAGATTTGGCCTCATCCATGACTTTTGGAACCTTCTAACCCAGTTTTATATTAATACCCATTAATATTTTATTTTTTCTTAAGTTTAGACTTAAAAACTCCAGTAAAAATATTAATTATTTTAATATCTCCCAAACAGGGTACAATCTGTCCAAACCATTTCTGGGTCTTAGAGATCTCACGTGCTTTAGCCTCTCCACCAATTTTCATGGCTAGAGCACATCCAATGCTACCCCAAATCAACACTCCCTCTTAGCAAGGACTGTGCTCTAATGATACTCCTCACTGAGCATCACACTAATTATCCGGCACCGGTACCTATGCTAATGCTAGGCCTCCCCGCCCAACATCCTTTGCACTGTTGCATCCTGTACTGTTTCCCATGGCCCTGCCACTGCCACTGCTACATCCGTACGACAGCTCCCTCTGCATCCGTGCTACTACTAGTCATTTCTCCCAACACTGCATCTGCACTGCATCCCCCTCTCGTCATGTTGCATCATGCTACTGCACTGCAACTCAGTTACTGAGAAGGAAATAACTAATCCACCCAACTTTTGACATCCCTGTCGGGCTAGAAACACTCCCGATGTTGAACTCTCTGCCACGAACAAGTGCTCCCTCTACTAACCTCTACGTTGTTGTAACAACTCCCTGCATCTCACATCGTTGCACACCTCTCTGTGCCATCCTGCACAAGTGCAACACTCCCATACCTCTCGCACTATTGCAACCTGTTAGCCTCGCGTTGCCCGGGGACTCCTGCATTGTAGCACTCTCTGTCGCTTCATCTGCATCCGTCTCTACCAACATTCGCCAGTACTGCTACTCCTCTTCAAGGCTCCCGTAGCAAGGTATAACCCAAGAGGTTGTGTACCTCAAGGATCTTGCCCCTCATCGCCTATAATCTTCCTAATTACAGCTCGATGTCTCCCCACCTCTTCTCTAGAGGTACATGAGCACTCATGGCACAATCATCATCAACGACCATCTCCGCTCCTCTTTTCAACTCCTCTGAGTCTCTACTTCCCTCTGGAAGTTCTCTCTGCGACTCCCTCTGAGTCTCTCTACTTCCCCCCTGAAAGTTCTCTGCTAGACTCCCTCTGAGTCTCGATTTCCCTTCAAGAAATCCTCCAACCAATTGTCAAGTCACACCTCTCTGATCTTCTCTGCACCTGCAACACTGATTCGGATTCCTTGGCTAGAAATTTGCCTCGGTAGTGACTTCCTCTACCTTGGTTTTGCCCTATTAGGTATCGTTCTGACCACAGTACCCCACCAGCTTCGCTCCCCCAAACTATCCACAGCTTCCTGTGCCCCAGCAACTGAAGGATTGAGCCTCTAGGCTCTGCACAATCCTGGCACTGGCTGGATCTGCACCTGTTGGCCACAGCGTCAATGCTTCCTGGCTGAAAAAGATGACCGGGCACTGCGTAGGACAGATCTGCCTCTGCGTTGACCCTCCTCCTCGCTCGAACTGATGACGCAGTCCCTCTACGTCAACCCTTCTTCTGTCGCTTTTTGCAAGGATCAGCTTCTGTCACTCAAGACAGCTAATTCTATTGCAAATGCTCTGCTTAGCTGATGCCTTCAGCTCTCTTGTGATCTACAACTATGCTCTAAAGACTAATACCATGTTGAAATTTCTAAGTATTACCATTAGAAATTTTATCTATACTCTCTAGTTTATTTCGCCTACTTGTTAATTACAAACAAGTTATTTAAACATATAAATACTGAAATAAACACAATACAATCTCAACCATCTACAGATCAATAGCTGAAAGAAATAGAAAACACACAAGTGACACCGTTATTTTTGGACAACTCGTCCTCGGAAAACCCAACTTGGGAAAAACAGTGCAACAATTCTGAAGGTTATTTCATTATGCACTCTTTATGAGTACAACTGGGTGCCAAACCAGCGCACCCGACAGAGAAAATAATCCAGCAGTAATACCTCTGTATTCGAAAGCAGATATTCAGAAAGTATGTCCCACAAAACCCTCTCTAGCGACTTTGAAGCTCTGCACTAGCCCTTCTGACCTCTACATCAGCCACAAACCCCTCTGCGTCAGCGCTCTGAAGCACTGCGCAGCCTCTGGGACCCTCTGCATCACTCCAACTACTCTTTGCGTGATGATGCAGTCCCTCTGGCCTCTGCGTTGTCTCTATTGGGCTCTGCGTGGCCTGCTCTGGCTGCTGCTTCTCACTCTTTGCCTCTCCCTTGGTCTCTTGGCACTGTCTCTGCCTCTTTGTCCAGTACTCACTGCCCCTCGTTGTTGGTCACTGGTTCGACTTTGCTTAGCAACCCCGCTCTAGCAAATCAAATGACTGATCACTCTAGTGTATTCTCCAACTGAGCCTAAAGCCTCCTCTTATACTTTTCATGTTGGTCCTTCAACGGGCGAGATTAAATCTCTAATCAACAGTGAAGATTAGATTTGGCTTGATCCATGACTTTTGGAACCTTCTAACCCATTTTTATAATAATACCCATTAATATTTTATTTTTCCTAATTTAAGACTTAGGAATTCCATTAAAAATATTAATTATTTTAATATCTCCCAAACCAGGTACAACCTGTCCAAACCATTTCTGGGTCTTGGAGATCTCATGTGCTTTAGCCTCTACACCAATTTTCATGGCTAGAGCACATCCGATG
>APFE031529156.1:179601-219860 GCA_000404065.3 Pinus taeda | reverse complement strand
CTACCATTGCTAACTGTTGCACTGCAACTCAGTTACCGAGATGTAAGTAACTGATCTACCCAAATACTGACATCCCGGTCGATCTAGAAGCCTCATGAAACTGAAGCTATCTATGTTGTTATCTTGTGCTCCCCTTGATGCCACTGCGTTGTTGCATACACTTTTGTGTCTCTCGCACTGCTGCAACCTCTACTGCGCTGCCTCAGATTTCTACAACCAAGCACTGCCTTGCTGCTCCACTACACTTTGCTCCACCCGACCTCTGTCATTCTGCTACTATCGTTAAGGGCTCCCATAACCGGATATGATCTAAGAGTTTGGGCACCTCAAGGATCTTGCCCCTAGTATGTAGTCCCCGTGACTACAACTCGATGTCTCCCCACCTCTTCTCTAGAAATGCATGAGCACTCATGGCACAATCGTCATCAGTCTCGACTTCTTTCTCCACCTTAGCTAGAGTTGCCTTGGAGTCATAAGCCTCTCCCTTGTTTTTCTTCCTGAGACACTAGGATGCATAATGTCCTAGCTCCCCACAATGGAAGCACTTCACCTTGGAGACATCCTTCTTCCTCTTCCCCTATTGTCCGACAAATGCTAGAGCCGCATCGTCCTCCTCCTCTTTCTTGATTCGACCTCCCTTGCCACTATTCCCCAGCTTGGTCAACCACCTGATCTCTTCTTGGAGAAGAGCTGCCCACATCTCCTCCCAACCTGGAAGAATAGCCCTGCCCAAAATATTTTGGACAAATGTCTCCCACTCCTCGGAGACTGCATTCAGGGTTGTCCTCACCATGAATTCCGGATCCGTTGTAGACCCTGCAAAAATAAGTTGGTCACGAATCTCCTGCAATCTGAGGAGGAACAGATCTATTTTCTCCCCCTTCTGCTTCTGATACGACCGCAGCTGATTTTCCAATAGCATCTTCCGTTGCACGAAAGAGCCTTGATACAATGTCTTCAAAGTATCCCACATCTGCTTTGTTGTGTTCTTTTCAGCAATATGTGGTACGACATGATCTTTGACCCTGTCAAGGATCATGCACATTGCCCTCGCCATTACATCCTCATACTTCTCGTTCTCAGCTGGGTCAACTGGGATAGCCATGGTTCTCAAGGCAAAGTCCTTGATGCGATGTCGATCCAGGACTGCCAAGATCCTGGCCTTCTAGATGACAAAGTTGGAAGCCGCATCTAGCCTGTCCTGGTCCCTCAACGCGTTCACTACCATTTCCGCTCCTTTTCTGGACTCCCTCTGAGTTTCAACTTCCCTCCTGGAAATTTCCCTCTAAGGCATGATTTCCCTGTTGGAAATCCTCGCGCCAAATGTCGAAACGCTCCTCTCTCAATCACAATCTGCCCACAACTCCCCAAGCCCCAACAACTGAAGAAACTGAGCCTTTCAATCTCTGCCAATCACAGCAACGGCAGAATCTGCTCCTCTCTGCTTCTGTGCTGACCCTCCTTCTGGCTCGAAATGATGACGCAGGCCCTCTACATCACTTCTTCTTTGCTACTTCTGCTCTGGAACAATGTTGTCTCTCGAGACAGCTGCTATTACTGGAAAATTTCCAGATTACTGTTGATGCCTTCAGTTCTCCTACGATCTGCAATGCTCTGATACCATGTTGAAATTTCTAAGTTTGACACGTTGGAAATCCCTAATGCATTTTCTGGTTTAATTTCTCCTACTTGTTTATTCCATTAACAAGTTATTTATATAACTATAAATACTTAAATAAACACAAATGTAGCCTTAACTCATATATAGATCAGCAACTGAAATAACTGAGACAAACACACAAGGAACACCATTATTTTTGGACAATCGTCCCCGGAAAAACCCAATGCAGGAAAACCGGTGCAGCAGTTCTGACGGTTTTATTATTATGCAGATTGTTGAGTACAACTAGGGTGTCAAAAATGGCTCACCCAACAAAGATTGTTACACGGCAGTAATACCTCTTCTTGGAGACAGATATTCAGCTTCTCAGCTCTAGTCTGCCCCACGAAAATCCTTCTGGCGCTTCCTCTTGGCTTTGTGGTTGCGCTACTAGCCTCAGCGTAGCCCCTGAAGCCTCTGCGACAGCCTCCTGGCTCTCTGCGTCAACTCTTGGCCCATATTTGTCACCCATGCAGGCCTCTCTGCGTTTGCCCAGTCCCCAGCTGCCTCTGCGTAGCTCCCGCTACCTCTACGTAGCTCTAGTTGCCTCTGCGTCATCCTCTTCAGTCTTTGCATTGACCCTCTGGCACTATCCCTGCCTCTCTGCTATGTACTCACTACCCCTCGCTGCAACGGACCACTAGCTTGAATTTTCTCAGCAAGCCCCGCTCTAGAAAATCGAACTAATTGATCAATCTTGGTGTATCTCCAACTGATCCTCAAGCCTCCTCTTATACTTTTCTTGTTGAGTCTTCAATGTCCGAGTTTAAGTCCATGATCAAGGGCTAAGATTAGATTTGGCTTGATCCATGTCATTTAGAACATTCTCACCCAGTTTTGTATTAATACCCATTAATATTTAAATTTTCCTATGTTTAGACTTAGGAATCCCATTAAAAATATTAATTATTTTAATATCTCTCCAACCGGATGGAATTTCCCCAAACCATTTCTGGGTCCTGGAGATCTTATGTGCCTTAGCCTCTCCACCAATTTTCATGGCTAGAGCACATACGATGCTACCACAAATCAACACAGTTCACATTTCCAGTCAGGCAGTGCGAGTAGCTAGGAAGAGAGTGAGTTGCCAGGGAGAGGCTAGATCAAGTTGCAAAGGGACATTTTGAAACTCTAGTTTATTTTGCCAATGGAGATCAATATTTGTCAGAGCTTTTCCAGTGAAAGGCAAGAAATTGTAATATTTCTCAAATTGTTGAATAATAATAAAACCCTCATCTGTTGCACTGGTTTTCCCTTCAAGGTTTTTCCAAGGCCGATTGTCCAAAATAATAGTGTCAAAATTTAATGTGCGTGTGTTATTTCTCAATTCTAGTATTTTATTTTCCGTAGTGTTTTTATTTGTGAAAAATTGCAGTGTGAATTTATCGTTATTTGTCATTAATAATTAACAGAAGACAAATAAATTGCAAAAGTTAGGAGATAAATTTCCAGTTGCTACAGTTCGTGGAAATTTCACATGGTATTCGAGCAAATCATATCAGAGAAGCCCTAGAGCGAGATTGGCGCAGATCAAAGGGAGATCTGAGCGCTAAAAGATAGATTTGTGCAGGCTATCCAGGCAGTTTGAATTTCAAAGACAGCAGTTCAATTTCTAGTTCATGGAAGTGATTCGAAGGAAGTGTGAGTTGTCTCAGTGAATAGCAACAGGCAGTGAGGTTGTCGAAAAGGGTTTCCGGAAGCAGATCAAATTTGTGCAGAGCAGATCTAGCGCAAAGGGTTTGCAACAAAAGGGTTTTGTAGGGTAAATCAATGCAGGGTCTAGAAGATAAAGCACACAAGGGTTTCAAAACCCAGTTTATTAATTTCTCCAGTTATTTGAGTTTGCATATTTTCCAAAGATGGTCGCAAAGAGATTGAGAGGTCAGGACATGTTGGATGGAGCCTCCAACTTTGCTATCTAGAAGACCAGGATGTTCTTTCTATTGGAGGAGCATGGTCTGAAGGAGTTTGCTACAGCAGTTGTACCAACAGATCCCATCCAATTTCATGAGTATAGGATGGATAACACCAAAGCCAAGAGGATGATCCTTGATGGGGCCAGGGATCACATTGTTCCACACATCATAGAAAATGGAACAACGAAGGAGATGTGGGATGCCATCGTGAATTAGTACTAGGATTCGTCAAAGAACAACAAAATGATCCTCAAAGAGAAGTTGAGGAGCGTCAAGATGAACAAGGGCGAGGATTTAACCTCCTATCTCACCAGGATTCAGTGTGTAAGGGATGAACTTGCAACCGTAGGAGAGAAGCCAGTTAATGACGAACTAGTGTGTATAGCACTCAATGGGTTTACGAAGGAGTGGTGTACATTCTTCCAGGTGATTTCTAGGCGAGACACAATTCCAGGTTGGGAGCGCCTATGGAGTGATTTCACTTAGGAGGAGCAGAGGCTCAGCTTGGTCAAAGGTACTACCAACAGAAGTGGCAAGGGAAAAAAGGTGAAGGAGGAGGAAGAAAATGTCGTTCTTGCAAGAAAAGGTAAAGCGAAAAGGGTCCAAGAAAGGGACAAGGCTCGAAAGGAGAAAAGAAGGACTTGTCGAAGGTCAATTGTTTTGGTTGTGGTGAACTTAGTCACTATGTGAGCCAATGTTCCAAGAGGGAGAAGGACAAGAAGGGGAAGCAGACAATTGCTTTTGTAGAGATTGAGGATTTGTTTGCAAGGTTGGAGGATGAATTCACACTGATAGCAGTAGTACCTCCAAGAGGAGTATGATACTCTAGTGTGCTAGGTAGAGCAGGATCCAACGAGGAGCAAAGATCTAGATAATAGCCAAGGAGGACTTGATCAGTTATAGATTTGAACCAGTTGTTGTATAGTTGGACCATTCCTTTGCTATGGGAGCCCAAGTATTAAAGTAGCAGGATGATCGAAACAGTCATGATACAGGAAGTACACGAGTCCAATGTTAGTAAGGGGCAGTCAAATACTTGAGAGGCAGTTGCATATCCGATTGCAGTTAGCGCAAGGCACAGTGAGAGACTCGAGAGACAGTTGCAAATCTAGTTGCAGTGACACAGTAGATCACAAGAGATCAATTCACACAGTTAGAGTGATAGCAAAAGCACAGAGGCATCGCAGGAACATCAGCAGTGTGAGAACAGAGTAGTGCAGTGGAAGCACAGATTTGTTCAGCAGCAACATGTAGTCGAAGAATCAGAGTAGCGCACTATATAGCATAGTGGACAGTGATTGCCGGAGGATTTTCCTCACATAGATTTCCAGTTTCTTAGTGGCAAAGGAAGATCGATTTTTATCTGCAGAAAAGGAGTCTGAGTTACTCCAAAGAGGGCACAATCTCTCCAATTGTGCAAGTTGACTGAGGCAGAGGGAGTTGTCAGGGCAACGAAGTACTTTGCTAGTTAGAGAGATTTGCAGAGGAGAAGCAATTCCCAATTTGATGGTTCGATTTCTAGTGGAGCCTGAGTTATTTTCCCAAAAATGCGAGTTTGTCAGAGATTTGTCGGTACGCAGTTGCAGAGGTCGATTCAGGGTCTCAAAGGGAGGCCGAATTGATTTGGATGGGCCTAGTAGCTTCTAAGAGGCCAATTCAACTAGCAGACGTGAATGAATAAATTTTTCAGAGGTTTGCTAATTTATGGAAACCAGTTGTATCACAGATGTCAGACACCAGCGAAGCAGATCAATTTGGCTATAGCATGTTCCCACAGATCAACATATTGTTGATATACACATAAAGGCCTTGAGCAGGGCCAAGTTTGTATTCTTCATAGAGAAGATGGGAGTAGTGGAAAACACCTTCCTCGCTAAGAGGGAGTCTTAGTTTTTAGGGTAGAAACAGATAGGTGCTTTAGTCTCTATGGTGTCTAAGAGGCTAACGAACACGAGATCTCTAAAACCAAGAAAAGGTTTCATGAGAAAAGCCTTAGAAACACCTCAATTAAATTAACTGGCCATAATTAAATATTTCCCTAAGTCTAACTTAGGAAAAGTGGTGAATTAAACCAGATTAATTGAGTGGGGTCGATTTTGCTCTAGAGACTTCCAGAAAAGTAAATTGACGGAATCAAGATGAACTTAGCCATCGGTTGAGATGTGATCGTGGTCGTTGAGAGTCCAACGAGAGATTATAAGAGTAGGTTGAAGGGTTTGGAGAAGACATCGAAGACACAAAGGGAGGCAGTGCGAATTGGTTAGTTGCAAAGAGCAAGGCGTAGTTCCATCCAGAGAGAGTCAGTAGCAGGGCTTTTAACGGAGATTTGGGAGCAAGATCCCAGAGGAGATTTCCAAAGATTTTCTAGTGTCAAATTCACAAGAAAGGGAGGTCGAAATTATCTACAAAGGAGGTTGAATCAACTAGTGTGAGTAGCCAATTTGACAATGTGAATGGCAGAGGAACTTGTTTTAGTGAGCTAGAGTTCGGTCTATCACCCGGAGGCAGAGCAAGTGGACCTAAAGTAGTCCAAGAGGCAGAATGACTTGCAAGGAAGGGTTCCTAGTGGCTGTACGAATTTTCTGAAGCTATGGTGTGCATTTCCAATAAGGCGGTGCAAATAGCCAAGAAGAGTGTGAGTTGCTTGGGAGAGCCCAAATCAAGTTGCACAGGGAGATTTTGAATCTCCAGTTTATTTTGCCAGTGGAGAATCAGTATTTGCCAGAATTTTTCCAGTGAAAGGCAAGAAGTTGTAATATTTCTCAAATTGTTGAATAATAATAAAACCCTCAACTATTGCACTGGTTTTCCCTTCGGGGTTTTTCCAAGTACGATTGTCCAAAATAACAATGTCAAAGTTTTATGTGTGTCTGCATTATTTCTCAATTCCAATATTTTATTTTCCACATCATTTTTATTTGTGAAGAATTACAGTGTGAGTTTATCATTATTTGTCGTTAATAATTAACAGAAGACAAATAAATTGCATAAGTTAGGAGATAAATTTCCAATTGTTGCAGTTCGTGGAAATTTCACAGGGGCAAGTTGGAGCTTGCAAGGGGTTGGAGCATCCTTCTAGTAGGAGCTAGTAAAATCAAGGTGTAGGAGCATCCTTTAAGGAGTCAACGCTACCTCATAAACTTGAATGTTTTTCTAGAGTACTAGGGAGTTGGAGCTTCCCTTTTAGTTGGAATTGAAGAATTATTGTACTCAAAATATTAGAAAAGTGTTTGGTGGTTTTTCTCCCTAAATGGTTTCCACCTAAAAATCTCTTGTGCATTGTTCTTGTGTTGATGTCTTGTTTATTGTCTATGCTCTGAAAATTAATAAATTACTAATTGTAATAAGAGATATTGATTCACCCCCCTCTCAGTATTTCCAACAATTGGCATCAAAGCAAGTCCCTCATAATCAGTCTAAACACTAAAGGGAGATCATGGAGTACACTAAGAAAGGAGTTCCCTTGTTCAATGGACAAAATTATGCACTATGGAGCGGGAAAATGTAGATATATATACTTGGACGGGGATATGATATTTATAGCATTGTCGAAAATGGTTACACTGCAACAGCCTATCCTCCAACAAATGAAAGGTAAGAAACGTGCCAACAATGATGCTAAAGCTAAGAATGCCATTTTGAGTGGACTCTTTGAATCTGTTTACGTTAAGGTAATGAGTTGTAAAACCACTAAGGATCTTTGGGGCAAGCTTCAAAACATATTTGGAGACAAGAAGGTCAAGGAGGCAAAACTTCAAATTTTCAGGGCACAATTTAAGAAGTTGAAGATGAGAGAAGATGAGAACATTGCAACTTATTTTCTTCAAGTAAATGAAGTAACAAATGCGAAAATTCCTAAACCGGAATCCCTACTACAGCAACTGATGATATTTCATCCATTTGTTAGATTCCTTTAAACAAATTACTTACAGTTTCCCATGGAAAATATCGAAATACATACGCTACAACCTTCACTTAAATTTAATATAATACGAAAACAAGAAATTGAGCAAGAAAGAAAATACAACACAATGACTCTATTATTTTTTGACAAATGTCCCCAGAAAAACCCAATGTGGGAAAACCGGTGCAACAGATCTGAGGTTTTTATTATTAAGCAGAAGTTATTTCTTAATACAAACTCTGGATGCCTTGCTGGCAATCTAGTACAAAGATTTCACTTGGCAAAAGAAATTAGTGAGATTACCTCACTCTACACTACAAGTCCCAACTAATCCTGCAGCTGCACCAACGTGTCCCCAGCTAACTTTGTGCTACCCCTATGCAGTCAATGCATGGGCCTGCATCACTGCCTTTAAGGCACTGTGTCACCTCTTTGTTGGATCGATTTTCTTTCAAGAGCTTCGACTTCAACCCTCCTGGCTCAGAACATCAAACCCCTAGCAAAATTTTAGACTTTTGCTTGGAAGGCACTAGGTTACTCTGTGTGAGCCCTTCCTGACTCTGCGTCACCCTCACTGGGCACTGCGTTGCCTCCTCTGCATTTTTCTCTGCCTCTCTGTTGAGTATTCTTGGCTACAGATAAGATTCTCCATCCAAAACTATCTCTACCCCTTTGCGTGATCACCAAGAAATCACTGTGTTGCTCTCTGGCTCAACAATTCGATCTCATTGATCAACTCTCAGTGTGTCTTCTAAATGACCCTCAAGCGTCCTTAAATAATTTGCTTGTTTGTTGATTTGGCATAGCATCGGATGTGCTCTAGGCACGAAATTTGGTGGAGAGGTTGAGGCACATGAGATCTCCTATACCCAGAAAGGGTTTGGGCAGATTCTAAACAGATCAGGAGATATTAAAATAATTAATATTTTTAATGGAGTCCCTAAGTCTAAACTTAGGGAAAATAAAATATTAATGTGTATTAATATGAATCTGTGTTAGAGTGGTTGAAAAGACATGGATCAAGCCAGATCTAATATTAGCCGTTGATTAGGGACTTAATCTCGGTCGTTGAGATGTCAACAGGAAAAGTATAAGAGGAGGTTTGAGGGTCACTTGGAGAATAGACCATAGTGATCAGTCATTCTATTCTCTAGAGCGGGGTTTGCTAAGAGAGATAGAATCAGTGATCGGGAAAGCAACTGAGGGGCATTGAGTACAGAAAAACAGAGAAGGAAGAGACTGTGCCGGGAGAACAGCGCAATAGCCAAGCAGAGTGATGTAGAGCCAGCAAGGGCTCACACAGGGCCACGCAGAGGCAACCAAGTGCTGTGCAGAGCACCAGAGAGGCCAACGTGTCTGACACAGAGGCCCAGGTTGCTGACGCAGGGCCTCCTCGGGCTGACACAGGGCCAGCATGAGACAGAGAGGGGTTGACGCAGTCCAGATTGGGCAAATGCTAGGGTTCCAAAGCAGTTTTGAGCTAAGGAGTTGCCGGAAGGATTTTTCGCGGTTTCAGCTAGGAGATTTCTCTCAAACTATGAGGTATAGCTGCTAAGGAAATTCTCTGTTGGGTAGGCCAGTTTCGGCACCCAGATTGTACTCTAATATTGCTTAATAAGAAAACCCTCAGATAGTTGCACCGGTTTTCCCGCATTGGGTTTTTCAGGGGAGTTTGGTCCAAAAATAATGGTGTCATGTGGTGTGTTTGTTCTTGTTTCTTTTAGTTGTTGATCTGTAATATGTTGAGCATGCACTGGTGTTTATTTCAGTATTTACTTTGTAAATAACTTGTTAAAGAAAAATAACAAGTAGGTAGGAATAAATCAAAAAAAGTGCATGAAGGGTTTCTAAACTAAGTAAACTTAGAACCTTCAACATGGTATCAAAGCATGATTGCAGATCACAAGAAGACTAAAAGACATCAGTCGAGCAAAGCAATAGCAGCTGAAAATAGTTGTCCCGAGGTGACAGAAATTGTTTCTAGCAACATAGAAGCCAAGAAGTGTGACGCAGAGCCAGCGAGAGCCACGCAGAAGAAACCGAGAATTGTGCAAAGCCTCAGAGAGGCCAGCATTGCTGACGCAAAGGGCCAGAGGGCTGACACAGGGCATCCCAGGGCTGACGCAGAGCCAGCGTGAGGCAGAGAGGGGTTGACGTAGTTCACAGAGAGGCAATTGTTGGAGTCTAGAAGGCTGCAGAAATATTACAAAGTGGAGCTGGTGAGGTATTGTAGTCAAAACAGTACCTGATAGAGCAGGGCCAGAGAAGTTGTTACCGAGGGTTTCTAGCCGAGGAACCTGGATCAGGAGCGCAGTTGCACAAGACGATCAGAGGAGGGGGTATCTCGACAAGCGACAGAAGGATTTCCAAGAGGGAAATCAGGACTCAGAAGGGGTCCAGAAGAGAACTTCCAAACGAGAAGTACAGACTCAAAGGTGTCAAACAGAGAACTTCCAGGAGGGAAGTAGAGGAGCATCATGGCACTACACGGGGTAAGAGACCAGGATAGACTGGACGGAGCATCGAACTTCGCAGTCTGGAAGGCCAGAATCTTATCAGTGCTTGACAGGAATTGTGTCAAGAACTTCACCTTGAAGTTTATAGCTATCCCAGTCGACCCCAATGATCACGACAAGTATGAAGAGGCGATGGCGAGGGCCAAGTGCATTATCCTTAACGAGGTCAAAGATCATGTGCTACCACATATAGTCGAGAAGGAAACGGAAGTTGAGATGTGGGAGGCTCTCAAGAACCTATACCAGCATACTTCTGTGTAGAGAAAAATGTTGCTCGAGAACCAGATGAGGTCGTATCAAATGAAGAAGGGCCAATCAATTGACACCTTCCTCGGAGGACTGAAAGTCTGAATGAGATCCGAGACGAGTTGACTGCTATAGGAGCGACACCAGATCAGGAACTTATGGTGAGGACAGCCCTGAATGATGTCTCAAAAGATTGGGAAGTGTTTGTCCAGAGTATCCTGGGCAGAGGGACTCTCCCACCTTGGGACGAGATGTGGGCATCTCTTTGCCAAGAAGAGATCAAACGGCCGTCGAAGACAGGTAGCAGCAGCAAAGGGATCAAGGTCAAGCAAGAGGAGGAGGAGGAGGATGTGGCCCTAGCATCTGAGGGAAAGCAAGAGAAGCGAAAGAAGAAAGATCTCTCCAAGATCAAGTGCTTCCACAGTGGGGAGATGGATCATTATGCGACCCAGTGCCGAAGGAAGAACAGTAAGGGAGAGTCTTCCGAGACTAAGGCAGCGCCAGCACAGACAAAGAAGGAAGTTTTGACAGACGATGACTGTGCCATGAGTGCACACGCACCACTTGAGCAGAAGTGGGGAGACATCGCGTTGTAGTCAAGCAAACTACAAGCGATGAGGGGCAGGATCCTCGAGGTACCCAGCCTCTTGGATTAGACCTTGCCACGAGAGCCTCGACAAGTAGCAAGACTAGCTGAGTGGGTAGAGACGGATGCAGATGGAGCGGCAAAGAAAGCTACAGTGCAAAGTCTCGAGACAGCGCAGAGCTAGCAGGCTGCAGTAGTGCGAGAGGCACAGGAGTGTTGCACCAGTGCAGGAAGGCATAGCGAGGTGTGCAACGATGCGACATGCAGGGAGTTGTTGCAGCAGCACAGAGGTCAGAGAGAGGGAGCACTTCTCAGCAACAGAGGGAGCTTCAACAACAGTGAGTATTTCTAGCCCAACAGGGAGGTCAGTTGGGAGATCAGTTACTTCTCAGTAACTGAGTTGCAGTGCAGCAGTGGGCAACACGATGCAACATGATGAGAGGAGGTGCAATGCAAATGCAGTGCTGGGAGGAAGGACCAATAGCAACACGGATGCAGAGGGAGTTGTTGTACAGATGCAGCAGTGGCAATGGCAAAACCATGGGCAGCAGTACAAAATGCAGCAGTGCAAAGGATGTTGGGCAGGAAAGCCTAGCATCAGTACAGTTACCAATGCCGAATGATCAGAGTAATACTCAGTGAGGAGTATTGCTAGAACACAATCCTCGCTAAGAGGGAGTGTTGATTTGGGGTAGCATCGAATGTGCTCTAGCCACGAAACTTGGTGCAGAGGTTGGGGCACATGAGATATCCAATACCCAAAAAGGGTTTGGGCAAATTCTAAACAGATCAGGAAATATTAAAAAAATTAATATTTTTAATGGCGTCCCTAAGTCTAAACTTAGGAAAAGTAAAATATTAATGTGTATTGATATGAATCTGTGTTAGAGTGGTCCAAAAGACATGGATCAAGCCAGAACTAATCTTAGTCGTTGATTAGGGACTTAATCTCGGTCGTTGAGATGTCAACAGGAAAAGTATAAGAGGAGGCTTAAGGATCACTTAGAGAATACACCAGAGTGATCAGTCATTCTATTCTCTAGAGCGGGGTTTGCTAACAGAGATAGAATCAGTGATCGAGAAAGCAGCTGAGGGGCATTGAGTACAAAGAAACAGAGAAGGCAGAGATTGTGTCAGGAGAGCAGCGCAGCAGCCAAGGAGAGTGACGCAGATCCAATAAGGGCTCACACAGGGCCACACAGAGGCAGCCAAGTGCTGCGCAGAGCACCAGAGAGGCTAGCGTGTCTGACGCAAAGGCCAAGGAAGCTGACAAAGGGCCTCCTGGGGCTGGCGCAAGCCAAGAAAGGCTGACGTAGGGCCAGCGTGAGACAGAGAGGGGCTGACGCAGTCCAGATTGGGCAGACGCTGGGGTTCCAGAGCAGTTTTGTGTTGAGGAGCTGCAGAAGGATTTTCCGGGGTTTCAACCAGTAGATTTCTCTCAAACTATGAGGTATAGCTGCTAAGGAAATTCTCCGTTGGGTAGGCCAGTTTCGGCACCCAGAATGTACTCTGATATTGCTTAATAAGAAAACCCTCAGATAGTTGCACCGGTTTTCCCGCATTGCGTTTTTCCAGGGACATTGGTCCAAAAATAATGGTGTCATGTGATGTGTTTGTTCTTGTTTCTTTTAGTTGTTGATCTGTAATATGTTGAGCATGCACTAGTGTTTATTTTCAGTATTTACTTTGTAAATAACTTGTTAAAGAAAAATAACAAGTAGGTAGGAATAAATCAGAAAAAGTGCATGAAGGGTTTCTAAACTAAGTAAACTTAGAACCTTCAACATTATTGACATTCAACGGCCCGGATTAGAAGCTAATAAATGGCTAAGATCACTTCTTCTTGATCCTCGTCTTCTTCTAGAAGTTACACCCATAGTTAGATTAATAACCTTTAATTATTTTAATTTCCTAAGTTTAGACTTAGGGACCCATTAAAAATAATTAATTATTTTAATAAAACTGTCTCCGAGTGGAATTTCCCGAAACACTTTCTCGGTTCTTTGGAATACATGTGCCCAAGCCTCCCTACAAAATTTGAGACTTAGAGCACATGTGATGCTACCAAAAAGCAACACTCCCTCTTAGCGAGGAATGTGCTCTAGCAATGCCTCTCGCTGAAGAATTACCCCAACTTCAGAACATCGTCCTCTACGTTGTTGATGCTGACATGCTATCCACCAACTACTGCGTTGCTGCTGCAATTGCACTGTTGTTGACCTTGCCACTGTCAACACTGCATCCGTACTACAGCTCCCTCTTAATTGTTGCATTTGTGCTGCTGCTAGCACTGCCACTGCTAACACTTCATTTGCACTGCAACTGAAAAACATCCCAAAATCTAAACAAGTGTTCAGCATAGATACATCTCGATGCTGAAGATCTGACTGCTGCTAGTCCCACGGTATCCCTTTGATGCCATTGCGTTGTTGCTGCTACTATACTGTGCCTCCCTGCACTGCTGCAACTCTGCACTACGCTGCTCGGACTTGGCGTTCTAGCCACTGAATATGTCGCTCCAACACTCCTCTGCACCAACTAACACTGATCCATACTACTACTTCTGATCTGGGCTCTCGTAGCAAAGAATTGATCGGAGAGGTGGGATCCTCAAGGATCCTGCCCATCTATAGCTCTTTTGAACTACAACTCTAAATCAGCCCACCTCCCTCCTAAAGGTATCTCGGCTATCATGGCAAACTCCTCGATCTTCGTAGGTATAGCCTTCGGATCGTGCTTCTCATCTTTGTCCTTCTTCTTGAGAGGACATTGTGTTGCATAGTGACCCATTTCACCACACCTAATGCATTTGATCTTCGAGACGTCATTCTTCCGCCTCCACTACTCCTACTACCCCTTGGATGCAAAGGTTGCATTCTCTTCCTCCTCCTTAGTCTTTGAACCACTGTTGTTGCTTTCGTCAAGCTTAAACTTGACTAGATCTCTCCTCAGCTATTCCTGCTTGAGAGTTTCCCACATACTATCCCAATCTGCCAAGGCTGCCTGCCCAGGATTCTTTGGACAAAGACTTGTCACTCTTCTGAGACTGAGTTTAGGGCCAGTCTCACCATCTCAGAACCTTGAGGTGTAGACCCCACAGCTGCGAACTCATCCCAGGTCTCTTGAAGCTTCATGAGGAAGGACCAATGCGCTCGCCCTTTTGCATATGTGCAGATCTCAGTTTCTGCTATAAGTACATCTTCCGCTGCTCGGAAGATCCTTGATACAGTGTTGCCAAGGCATCCCACATCCTTAGCAGTCCCTCTGCTAGCAATGTGATATACCACGTGATCCTTTACTCCATCAAGGATCATCCTCATGGCCTTCGCCGTTTCTCCCTTGTACTTCTTCAGCAGATCTGGATCTGCGGGCTCAACCACCACACTGTCGACATAGACTTTGAGAAAATGCTCATCTAGAAGGCACAACATCCTTGCCTTCCAAATCACATAGTTAGATGCCCCATCCAACCTATCTTGATCTCTCAACCCACTAGCTGCCATCTCTACCACGAAAAAATGTCAAACTGCTCCTCCCTGTCTCTTACTATTGCTACTCAGGCAATAAGAAAACAGACATCTTTGACAGAAAGTCTACTGAGGAACAATCCCCTCACTATGCTTCTCCTCTCTTTTCTGATGTCTTTCAGCCCAACGAACTGCCTGCTGAAAACTACGTCCCACCAGCTCTTTCCTCACGCTAAGGCTCTGCGCTGCTCCCTCTAGCTTGGCAAGATTTCGATCTGGAAGTCTTTCCTCTCTGTTGACTCACTCAGAGAGAGACTTGCCTCGAAAATTCAATCTTACTGGCCTAGACTGCGCAATCCCTCTGAGGATTTGAACTACTGCCTCCTGCAGCTATTCAACCTCCTTCTCTGCTCAGTGTTGCGTTCTCTAGCATTGCTCTTCTTCTCTGACTTGCACCGCTCTGATACCATGTGAAAATTCCTAAACCATAATCCCTACTACAACAACCATTGATATTTCTCCTATTTGTTAGATTCCATTAAACAAATTACTTGCAGTTTCCTATAGTAAATATCGAAATACATACTCTAAGCCTTCACTTAAATTTAATATAATATGGAAACAAGAAACTGAGCAAGAAAGAAAATACAACACAATGACTCCGTTATTTTTGGACAAATGTCCCCAGGAAAAACCAATGTGGGAAAACCGGTGCAACAGATTTGAGGGTTTTTAATATTAAGCAGAAGTTATTTCTGAATACAAACTCTGGATGCCTTGCTGGCAATCCAGTACAAAGAATCTCACTTGGCAAAAAAAATTAGTGAGATTACATCACTCTACACTGCAAGTCTCAGTTGATCTGGCAGTTGAACCAACGAATCCCTGGCTACCTTTGCACTGCCCCTACACAGTCACTGCATCATTGCCTTTGAGGCACTGTGTCACCTCTTTGTTGGATCGATTTCTCTCGGGAGCTTCGATTTCAGCCCTCACGGCTCAGAACGTCAAACCCCCAGCAAACTTTTAGGCTTCTACTTGGAAAGCACTACGCTGCTCTGCGTGAGCCCTTCCTGGCTCTGTGTCACCCTCACTGGGAACTACACTGCCTCCTCTACATCTTTCTCTGCCTCTCTATTGTGTATTCTTAGCTCTAGAGAAGATTCTCCAGACAAAACTATCTCTGCCCCTCTCTGCGTGATCACCACGAAATCACTATGTTGCTCTCTGTCTCAGCGATTCGATCTCACTGATCAACTCTCGGTGTGTCTTCCAAATGACCCTCAAGCCTCCTTAAATAATCTTCTCGTTGACATTCAATGACCCAGATTAGAATCTAATCAATGGCTAAGATCATTTTTGCTTGATCCTCGTCTTCTTCTAGAAGTTACAGCCACAATTAGCTTAATACCCATTAATTATTTTAATTTCCTAAATTTAGACTTAGGGACCCATTAAAAATAATTAATTATTTTAATAAAATTGCCTCTGGTGGAATTTCCCAAAACGCTTTCTAGGCTCTTTGCAACACATGTGCCCAAGCCTCCCTACAAAATTTGAGACTTAGAGCACATCCGATGCTACCAGAAATCCACAACAAATTCTCTAGAAGGATTGGGAGAACCATTCGACAAAAAGGTTATTTTTCGAAAGGTTCTAAGATCTCTTCCAGCAAAATTTAATCCTAAGGTTTATGTTCTAGAAGATAGATCAGACTTAGACAAAGTCAGTATGGACAAACCACATGGGGTTCTAATAGCTTACAAAATGAGGACTAAACAAGTAAATGCATCTATGGGAGAAGGCATTCAAGGCCTCAAAGAAGACAAGTAAAAACAAGCAAGAATCAAAACAGAAGCCCGATCAAAGCAGCAACGAGGACTCAGCTGAAGAAATAGCTAACCTCATGAGGAAACTCAAAAAGGGAACAAGAAAGTACAAAGGTAAGTTCCCCTTAAAATGTTTTAATTGTGGAAGAATTGGTCGATTCGCTGCAATACAAAATGCTTTGTTAGCGATGAAGAAGCTCCCCAGGAGAAGAAGAATCAAAGAGGGAATAGGAGACAAGGCAAAATGAAGATATCCAAGAAAAGTTTTTACTCAAAACATCACAGTTCCTCATCTAACGAAGAAAGTGATAGTGATTGTGACTCAAAATAGCTACTATTCATGGCATTCGAAAATCAAGAAAATGAATATGCCCCTGAAAGTGAAGAAGATGCGAAAGGAGAAGTTGATCTAGAAAAGGAACTAGTCAATGTCCTTAAAGAACTAAAGGTAGAAAGGAAGAACGTCAAGAAGTTGCAAAAGGAACTAGATAACCTAAAAGAACATTCTGACAATCTCAAAAAGAAGGCCAAATATTTTGAAAAAATCATCAACTTGAAACTTCATTTATGTTGAACTATCTAACTAGTTTCGGTCTTCATAATGTCTTATGTAATCTCGATTCTTGTATTTGATGTAAAAGAGAAAGAAAACGTATTATTATTATTAGCATGGGTTTCATGCTCAAGGTCATTGTATTTTTAGGTCAAGCACCCATTGTGTGCTTCTAGGATTTGTCAAAAAGTTAAAGAGTCGTTGTCATATGTTAAAGACCCTATTGGGCATCATGTATCAAGTCAAAGAATTTATGTAAGTCAAATTTGTGTCATAAAGTCCCTCCGAGACCAAGTCGGCCTGCAAGAAGTCAAATCGGCCTACAAGGATGAAGTCACCCTCATTAGGGTTGTTTGAAAGTGTATATATAAGAACCATCGACCTCATTTGAAGGGACATCCAACAAGTTTGATCAAGGACAAGAAGGAGATCTACAAGGTGAGCGAAGAAGAGGAGAGATAAAGAACAAGAAAGAGAAATTTTTGAAGACTATTTTAGGCTACTTCCCCTCACACGTGCGAAAAGAACTAGGGCATTTTTTGTTGCGGCAAAGACCGAATTGCAACCATCACAAGAAGATGAAATTTGAAGTCAAGAAGGTCTATTTTTCATGCCGAATTTATCAGGAGGAAGAAGCAATCCTAGTGAAGGAGAGAGAAAGTAAATTTCACCATCTTTCCCCCACATGCGCAAGTTAGGGTTTCTATAGTAGAGGCTGAAAATTTACAGACCTTGAGTAGTGACCGAAATTCTGAAAAAGACGTTGAAATCTGAAGTTTGAAGCAAGTTTGACTTGGGTTAACTATGTGAAGGACAAGCTCATCAAAGGAGAGGTTGACTTGGCCTTGGAGGGATCTTTGTCTTAGGTCTCAGGTCTAGGAATTCGTCATTTGAATATTCTATAAGACTCATTAATTAATTGACTCATGAGGGGATTAAATATTTTTTACACCCTCAAATATTTCAGCCATTGTGTCTAAAAGTATGAGGAACCATCCACTAAACTATTTTTTACATAAGATTTTACAAATTCAACCCTCAAAGGGGAATACCCATTTGTTATAGACCCTCAAAATATTTACCCAATTCTGCGACCCAATATGACCTAGTGGACCAAGTGAGTTGTCATCAAATAATTTAGCCAATTAGCTTAAATTATTCCCAAATCACTTTTACAATCAACTCTACGAAAACACTAGAACTCGCCTAAGACTTCGACGATAAATTCCACCCTAGCTTTGGGGTGAGGTTGGAGGGAAAAACTTTGTCAATCATCCGTGTTTAGAAACACAGATAATTAGGGAGACAAAAAACCTCCTAGGATAAAATCCATCGCCAAAATAATAGGTTTACCTAGGTTGCTACATAAATACACAGTCTTACTAGCATCATTTACATTACAAACTTGCAAAATGGGTTTATAATGACTCAATAAGTTGCTAGTTGATGATTCAGAACTTTGAAAAAATTCCTTCAAGCTTTCGGATCTTGCTTCCTTGGAATGTTGAAAAAATGGGTGCAACAGGGCTTAAGTCCATCATCTACAAATATATACGTCTACCTCAAATCGCACATGTAACCGATTCAACGACAGGTGTATTCACTTTTTCCCTTTGTAAGCATGGCATTTTCAGCAAATCGGTGCATTAAACATCATGTTTGCCCTCCGTTATCATGGCATTTCCATCAGATCGATGCATTAAGCATTCATTGTGTTAATTATTTTTTACCAAATCTCATGGAACAAATACATTAATCAGATCAATCTTTGTGGCGATCCAAAAGAGCAGATGATAGACATCACGAACCATAGGTTCAGTTCAAACACAGACATTTGCACAAACAATTAATCGAACTCAAGTCCAATACATCAATGAGCTTTGGACATTAGTATGCAGAAAGGTGGGCAATTGATTTAAATTGTTAGCATTGGGCCAAACAAGCTGCTTGTTGTGCTTTAGAAAATACGCAAAGATGTGCCCTAGGAGGGTCGAAGAACACAGATATGAAATTCCAGAAACAGATTGCCCTTATGCTCAGAAGCTTCGCTTCTTGAAGGAGACAAGCTGCCACAGTGAATTCGAATTAGAATAGCCCAGACAGAAACCTTGAAAATAATTCCAAGACCTTGATCTTCTTCTTTAGATATTCATGACCACACTTAGGCCGCAAATCAGATTTTCTTGCAAGGTTGATCGAATGAGGATCATACAAGTGTATAGATATTTGATAAAGATACTTCTAGAGGAGGGCCAACCGACTTTTCAAAGGTGGGAAATGAAAATTTGAAATTTTAATTTTGGAGCCAAGAATCCATATGAACAATAGGACCAACCCAAATTTGACCTTAAAATTTTTAATTTTCATAAAAAGTCCTTCTTGGCCTCATGTTTTACGTAATTTCTAGCTAATGATAAGCTACCATGTCATCACCTTTTGGGGACTTTGACCACAAGAAGGGGGCCTCAATATTTAAGAAGCGATATCTCCTCAACCGAGAGGAGTTACAAGACGTGTCGTATATCGTTACAATTGGCATGATGAGGAGCATCAAATGATGAAGGTCTTGGGAGAAGATCTAATTGATCTTCATCCTCAAATTCATTAATAAACGTGCGGCTTCTAGGTCTTTCCAGGGCTTCTCGACTATTGGAGCTTCAATCAATGCAATCTAGACAGATATTAAGAGCATGTAGGAACCCACATTCGCATCAAAGACAACATCATTCAACACAAACAATATTGTTAGTTATTATGTGCATTAAACCCATTTGGAACTCAAGGGATGTCACTTTTGAAAAATTGAATTTTTCATGTCCATATATGATTTAGCACAAAAATAATGCTTTGAGGTTCAACAACCCTTAAGGGAGGATGAAATCATGTATAAAGATAGCAACTAGCAATGTTTCTTAGAGTACACAATAAAATATTTTCCATTACATTCAAAACACAATTACATGAATTCAATATTGTTCTTGGGGAAATATGTACTTTACGAACTTTGCTTCATTTCAACAATCCAACTTTCACAATAGTTGTATTGTGAGTTTCACCACGTTTACACCATTTTGTGCTATTAAGATCAGAATAGGGAGCTGAATAGATAATATTGTACATTGCAACCACGATGAGACTTGCCTTTTTTACATCCTCTATCTATTAACTTAATTTTCAACCAAGTGCTAATAAATAACAAACTATCATTTGCTAATTGCAATTATATTCAAGTATCTTGACCTTTGTGGTTTTTGCATATCCGATTAGTAGAACAACATTAGGAACCATAACAGTCTTTCTTCTCATGTTGGCTTATCAGAAAATGTATGCGTATTACGTAGAACAGATTAAATAGACCATATATCTCAAAAAGCATAATAATATTGAAGCATGGTTTGATAGAAATCACCTCCTATACAAAACAATATCCACTAAAATGTATTTTCCATATAAGAACATACCTCTGCACAACCTCTACTGATAGCTTCAATACCAACAGAACCTGTCCCACTATATAAGTCTAGCCATCGTCCTGGACGCAATGATGCTGGGCAACCACCTGCCACCTGGCCACAATTAGAAGGTCAACAATCAGATTCTATGAAAGATAGTAACAGAGAGTTGATCTCTTTATGCATTTATAGTCCAAAAATATTTGAACCAATTTTAGAAAAAATAAACAGTTTAGCAATAAAGAAGGCACAATATTGAGTTTTGTTTTGTCTAATCAAATGATCTATGTGGTTGTATTCAAGTATAAACATCTCTATTTTCCATTTAGCACGATATTTAAAACCTTACTTCCAAAAATTATCAATAGTCACCTGTAAAATATCAAAGGAAGCACCCCGGACAACCTCCATCATTGGTCGAACATCCATCCCTGTCGGGGAGAGTAACTTCCTCCCATGAGCCTTCCCTCTTATAATCTTCACAAAGACGAAAAATTTAGTTTGTTAACTTGTGCATTTTGCATCCTTCACTTATCTTCTAGTACAATGCTTTAAGTGAATTCGGATTGAAGCTTAAATCAAATCTTTAGAAGATGCCATTTGAACTGATTCCAAGTAATACAAACAATTTTCAACTAGGTTACAAACATGAGTGCTTTCAAATGCCCAATCAAAATTCTAGAATTAATTTTTTAGATAAAGTACAACGAAAAAAATTATTGTGTAACCTAGTACCAGAACATAAGAGAGTGAAACTATAATATCTGTGAGAACCAATAAGAAAAGATGAGGATCACTCAAACCAGAGCTTATACCATTGTCATTGTTCTCAACTTTTATAATAACCCTAAATTATTCAACACAGACAAAACTATCACTATCCTTTAAAACATATTATGTTGTGTCTCTGGTAGAATCTAACAATATCAATTTGCATTATTAGACGAGGCACGGACCACCTCTTTAAAGAGTCAAAGAGATAATGTACACCAATTATAACAAACAAAAATAGAAATGGTTAAAAAAACAGACTAAAAGAAAACACTACAAATAACTACCCAAAGGGCTCACCAACAATTTGCCTAGAGACTGATAGACACTTGCCTTAATATTTTGCCCAAAGATATGCCCACTAATTTGTAAACTGCTAAGGATATTCCACAAGAACAGTTGATCACAACAAACTTCATAATATTTTGAAATATTTTATTATGCAGTAATTTACCTTAGATTCCAAATTTAAAGTTACTAGCTTAATACATCAAAATACTGAAATAACTTCCCCAATCAGGGTGTTAGCACCTCCAAACGCCCTCAACAGGACAGATCTGAGCCCCCTCAGGCCACTCACATACATGAGGTATGACGAGGGTCCCATCCTCAGTCTCAACAGATATTATGACTCATTTAATCACCTTAAAGTGCTCAACCAGTCTGCATTTCAAGGTAGGCTTGATGGTTTTCATTTTGGTTATCATCCCTGTGGTTTTAGACTATATGCAAGGAGGCACTGCTGTGAATTTTCTCTGTGGAATCCCTGTCAATTGACGTCTCTGCTTCAGGTTGATACTTCAAGGATTTTTCTGTCAGTTGGCTGCCCTCATTTAGCATCTACTACTGTATGGTTGAAGGTTCTTCTCAGGAATCTGCTGTTATTTTGTCTTTTTGGTATCGCTGGGCCTCCGTCGACAGCTACGATGGATATGTATCTCATAATAGTAGGAGCATGCTATAAATTTTGGTCCTAAGAAACTATATTTCCACCGTTGGACTGGTTTCCCTAGTGGCAGACTGCAGTAGGAAAAGCTTCGGATGTACTATGTTTCTCTATTAATCTGAAGTTTCCTTTATTTACAAAAAAAAAAAATTACTGAATTAACTGATTAAAATAAGGAAGCGAAGCAAATAACACACCATCCATACAATGAACATGTAACCTAGGAAAATCAATATGGGAAAAACCTAACTAGAAGGTAAGGCCTATGCTCTCCACTTTTCTTCTCTATTATGAAATGCAAAAACAAAGAAATGGGCACTCTATGGATACTATGGCATGAATGGCTGCTACCGGATTTTCTACCTCGTCTATTAGTCTTCCAAGGTTACTATGGTGTCATCAGATGAACATGCTAGATTTTTGTGGGTCTAGCTCCATCAGAACAACCCCTTCTCTGGGAAAGCTCTATTACAATTTGCTACTTGCCCCCTTGCCTCATCGCATTGTGTACTACATAGTGAATCCAAAGGAGACCCTTTCCTTAGTCTCTATGCAGACATCTCTCAATACTCCACTCTTGGGGAGATCATTCCACTCAATGATTTCAATGCCCGCACCAAAGACCTACAAGTACCCCTCAACAACAAAACCAAGGATACACTTTGTCTTCTGAAGTTAGAGCCAGAGTTTGTGGGTCTTCATAGAATTTTTTTGGACAAGAATGGACCTCTCACAGATTATGGGAGACACCTTTTGCAATTGGGGAATGACATGGCTTATTTATCATGAATTGGCTCACTTGTTTTCCAAGCTCAAGAGCTTTTACTTGCTTCCCCTGTAGTCGAGGATCCCAGTGTGGTTGACTATGTCTTGGCCAACCAAGACCATCTCCCTCATGTTCAGTACTTCTTAGTTTCCCAATTCCTCTTGGCAAACCATGCCCTCCTCACCTTCTCCCTTTCTACCTCCCCTCCCCCTCTCCCCACCATGCCACCCCCACACCACCTTCCTTTTTGATCAAGATTATGTCGCATATTACACCACCCACCTTAAAGAGTTGCTTCCCCCCATTTCTCACTCCAGGTTGTTGGACACAATAATAGCCCAATATGAGATACCTTCCTCATTCCTCATGGAAGCAACACTTGACTCATACCTCCACTCTACTCATCATCACACACACAAACCTACCCTTCGCCCCTACCCAACGAAACATTGGTTTGATGATGAATGCAAATCCTTTGAAAATTTGGAAACCCGAATCCTATCGCAGCAACAAGAAATTATTCTCCTAATTGTTAATTAAATTTAACAATTTATTTACTGTTTCCTACAGCAAACACTAAATAACTCACACCGCAACCTACACAAATAAAACTCCGGAAGAATAAACGTTGGAAGAAAATGCTAGCACACACATAAATTTATACAGTTATTTTTGGACCAATGTCCCCAGAAAAACCCAACTTTGGGAAACCGGTGCAGCAATGAGGGTTTTATTTATTATGCGCAGTGAAATTTGAGTACATCTATGGATGTCCAACTGGCTATCCAAACGACAAGAAAATCTGAGTAAAATACTTAAGGGAATTACCCTTCGCCCACAGGCAATCGTTGGCTGGACTTTCCCTATCAAAAACTCGGCCTCCTGGAGCACTGCATCAGCCTCTCCATAGCTGGATGGACGGCTTGCTCTAGACTGGGCTCAAATGAAGTCGTTCTACCTTTGGAAGTTGAGAAAATCATCTCTCCGGCGCTCTGGAACGCCTTCCTGACCTCTGGAACTGCGAACAAATTTTTCTCCTCATCAAATTGATATGCCTAACTGAAGCATTATGCAGTTCCTCTGCGCTGCCTCTATGAGATAATTGGACTCACTTGCTGCTACCTCCCCAGATCTGGAAAATCATTCCTCTGGCTCACTGTCCCTGCCCCTCTATCACTGCTTCAATCTCACTAGCTCTCTCTCCGGCAACTGATTGTTGCTACTCTAGAAATCGATCTGCTCATGAAATCAAACTACTAAAGTTATTTCTTCAAGCCCATCCTCTGTTGAGACTTCAACAGCCAATATTAGATCTTAATCGATGGCTAGGATTAACTTGAAGTCGATCCATGTGAGTTTCTAGAACATTCACACCTTGACTTAATTAGTTCTGATTAATTAGTCATATTCCCTAAGTTTAGACTTAGGAAATATTTAAAAACTGACTAATAATCTAATTAAGTCATTTCTAGGCAGAATTTCCCAAAACGTTTTCTAGGTTTTGGAAATCTCATGCATTCTAGCCTCTCCACAAAATTTCAAGGCTAGAACACATTCGATGCTACAAAAAATAACACTCCCTCTTAGCGAGGAATGTGTTCTAGTGCTCTACTGCACATCCTGTGACAGCACCCTGTCTCTGCATCATCTCCTGTCACGTTGTTGATGTTTGGTTGCTACTGCCCACCAACAACTGCGCAACTTTGATATCCATTGCATCTATGTTGCTGCTGACACTGCCATACTGCTGCCAACACTGCGTTTGCACTGCAACTCCCTCTCCATCTGTTGTTGCTACAACTACAACATCTGCAACTAAAAATCATCCTAAATACTAAATCAACTATGATCAGTATGATGCATCTATCACCCGAGTCTATGACTACTACTAGTATCTCCCTTGTCACTGAGGAATCTGCGTTGTTGCTGACTATGCACTGTGCCACCTACACTGCTGTCAACTCTGCACTGCGTTACCCAGCATATCATTGCTACTAGTCTCTGCAGTTGTCACTCTCGCATGTAATTGCATCAACTGTCGTTGATCCATCCTGCTACTGAAAATTGTGGACCCCCATAACAAGGTACTGACTCAAGAGGTGGATCTCCTCAAGAATCATGCCCAATTGTAGCACTCTGGGGTTACAGCACCAAGTCACCCCACTTCACTCCTGGCGGTATATCAACAAACATGGCGAAGTCTTCCTCTAGCCTGGAGGAAAGCCTATCGATCTCTGCTTGACGCTGCCTGTTGGTCCTGCTTCTCCTCCTTGTCCTTCTTCCTGAGAGGACACTGGGTACTGTAGTGACCAAGCTCACCGCATCTGAAGCACTTGACCTTTGGCAGGTCCTTCTTCTTCTTTCTTTTCTCCCCTTGCCCCTGAATGGGACCCTTCATGCGAGGGCCACATTCTCCTCCTCCTTCACCTACTTTGATCCGTTGTTGCTATCACTGATGGAGCTCTTCACTAGAGCTTGTCTCAACTCCTCCTTGTGCAAGTCATCCCACATCCTGTCCCACTCTGATAGCCTGTCTCTGCCCAATATGCTTTGGACAAAGACTTGCCACTCCTCAAAGACACTATTGAGTGCCACTCTCACAAGCTCTATGGGTTGAGGCGTTGCCCCAACAGCTAACAACTGATCTCAAACTTCCTAAACCCTAGTGAGGAAGGGATCTATGCCTTCCCATTTCTGCATCCTGGTGCATCTCAGCTTCTCCTCTAAGTACTCTCAGAAGTGCCCTAGTACAGCGTGGTGAGAGTCTCCCATATCTCTCTGGCAGTCCCTTTTCCAACTATGTGTGAAACAATGTGATCCCAAACACCATCAAGGTTCAACCACTTTGCCCGTGCCATCTCCTTTCGATACTCCTTCAGCTAATCTGCATTTGTGGGGATGACATAGTTGGAAGCACCGTCCAACGTGTCCTAATCTCGAAGCCCAGCAATGGCCATCTCAAGAAATGTCGAAAATCTCCTCTTCCCTTCTGCTCAACTACTGCTCAGCTATTCGCACTCCCTTCTGGAGTGAGAAACACTACACACAACAATTATTGATCTGCGAGGGAAATCAAACTTCTTGAGAATATAAGTTCCTTGAGGAAAATTTTCCCTCAGTGTGTGTTGTTCTTCCACCCGACGCTAGCTTTGCTCTAGCAAACTACTGCGTCCAGCTAGAGATCTTCTCTGCGAAAGTATTGGGCTGCTCCCTCTGCCTCTGGAATCCCCCGATCTGGAGAGATCGATTTTTTTTGCCTCACACTCAGAAAAATTAAATCTCAAGAAATTTGGCCTCTTGGCCAAGGTGACTGCGCTGCCTCTGGGGTTTCGATCTATTGCCCTCACTGAACAGTGAAACTCCCTCTTCCTTCGCTACTGAACTCTTCAGTTGATCATCTATGCTCTGATACCATGTGAAAATTTGAAAACCTGAATCCTAATGCAGCAACTAGAAATTATTCTCCTAATTGTTAATTAAATTTAACAATTTATTTATTCCTACATTAAATACTAAATAACTCACACCACACCCTACACAAATAAAACTGCGGAAGAATAAACGTTGGAAGAAAATGCTAGCACGGACACATAAATTTACATAGTTATTTTTGGACCAATGTCCCCAGAAAAACACAACTTTGGAAAACCGGTGCAGCGGTGAGGGTTTTATTTATTACGCAGCAGTGAAATTTGAGTACATCTATGGATGCCCAATTGGCTATCCAAACAACAAGAAAATATGAGTAAAATACTGAAGGGAATTACCCTTCTCCCACAAGCAATCTCTAGCTGGACTTTCCATATCAAAAACTCAGCCTCCTGGAGCACTGCTTCATCCTTTGTGCTACTCTACGCAGCTGGATGGACAGCTTGCTCTGGACTGGGCTCAAATGAAGTCGTTTTGCCTCTAGAAGCTGACAAAATCGTCTCTCCGACCTTTGGGACTCCTCGACCTCTGGAACTGAGAACATTTTTTTCTCCTCACCAAATCGATCTGCCTAACTAAAGAACTGCGCTACCTCTCTGGGATAATTCAACTCACTTGTTGCTACCTCCCCGAATCTGGAAAATCTTTCCTCTGGCTCACGGTCCTTGCCCCTTAATCACTACTTCGATCTCACTGGCTCTCTCTCTCCAGCAACCGATTGTTGCTACTCTGGAAATTGATCTACTCATGGAATCGAACTGCTGAAGTTATTTCTCCAAGCCCCATCAGCTGCCTCTTATAATCCTCTGTTGAGACTTCAGCAGCCAAGATTAGATTTTAATCGATGGCTAGGATTAACTTTAAGTCGATCCGCGTGAGTTTCTAGAACATTCACACCTTGACTAAATTAATTATGACTAATTAGTCATATTCCCTAAATTTAGACTTAGGAAGTATTTAAAAATTGACTAATAATCTAATTAAGTCATTTCTAGGTGGAATTCCCATATACGATTTTTGGGTTTTGGAGATCTCATGCATTCTAGCCTCTCCACAAAATTTCAAGGCTAGAACACATCCGATGCCACAAAAAATAACAAATACCTCCACAAACAACTTTGTCTCACACTCGCACACGACACATCTCCCTCTCCACACCTCTGCAAAACATATCCTAATCTTCTTCACCACAAAAAAACAAGAATTTCTCTCTCGGAAGCGATGGGAACTTTGTGATGCCCTCCACCACTCCCAAAAATCCTTTTGGAGCACCCTTTTTTTCGATCTCAAACCACTTCCCTTGACCTTGATCCTTAAGCCATATCCTCCAACACCACCTCCCTTTTCAATATCCCTGGACAACCCCCCACCTGCATCTCCTTCCCCTACTCACTTGCCACCTTTTCTCTAAGCAAGACATTAGTAGAGCACTTAGTGCTATGTGTACCAACAAAAACACTAACGAGAAAGGACTTTCGAATGAATTCCTTAAGCATTGGGTTCAATCCCTTATTTCCCATATTGTTGATTTATTTAATCATGTGGTATGTTCAGGCTTCCCCCACCCCTCTTGGGCGAAACACATTATTCATCTAACCCACCAATTAGGGAGCAATCCTAACACAAACAACTACCGAACTATCATGGTGGGTCATACATTCTCCAAGCTTTACACTACATTGTTGCACTGATGGCTTTCCGAAAAGCTGAAGAGTCATCATCCCGAGACTTGAGGAAAAGAAAGTTTCCACCTCAACCACCAACCAATTGATCACATCTTCACACTCCAAGCCATTATTGAGGACCCTCGTCATCACTCTTCAAAAGTTTATAGTTGTTTTGTAGACTTTCACATAGTGTTTAACACAATCCCATGGGAGGCATTATTCCAAAGACACATGACATTGGCATATTTGAGGCCTTTCTAGATGTTGGATTTTGTAGCTATGGTCGGTCTTCACATTTAATAATCTAGCCCTTCAAAATATATACAAGACATGTTCTTCATGTCGGCTTTAAAAAGAGGGAATTTTGAATTTTTAAAATCAATTTTTTTCCTCCAAGAATGTCAAGTCAGCCTGACCCTTCAGACACACCATTTCGGGTTCATCCAATCACTATATATATCCATTAGACTTCATCAATTGAGCGGCAATGTGTATAACTTCTGTAAAAGCAAATATTCAAGTGAAGGAGAGAGATTAGGGCAGATCGTGTTTAAAGGGCAAGTCAAGAATCTAAGCGAACAATCTTTGAGCAAATCAAACTTAGGTAGACCAAATTTTGAAGCAAACCTAATATTTGTTGGAAAATGTAACTAGGTTCAGTCTTCATTAATGTATTTGAGTCATGTAATGAACTTGTCAAAAGAATAAAGAAAGGAAATTTTATTATTATTATGACTTATTAAAGCATGGGTTTCATGCTTCGGTCATCATATTTTAGGTCAAAGTCCCCATCGAGGACTTCTAGGATTTATTCTGAGTTAATAAAGTCATTGTACTTTTAAAGAGACCCTTCTTAGGCTTTTGAATCATGTAATTGAGTCAAAAATGAAATATGTTGCCTCCACACCAAGTCGGCCTCAAGGAAGGCTATTCAACCTCACCCAAAGGCTATACATGAAGCAGTTTGAATTCCAATTGAACACATTCACAACAAGCAAGTTCGATATCTCCTTGAAGCTGGAAAAGGTATGAAATAGAGGATGGAAGCAAAAGAAGTGCGAGTTTGGTCTAGGAGAAGGAAGGAAGGAAAATTGAAGTTTTGGTTCATCTATCTCTCTCTCTCTTGTGCCCTAGTTTGGAAGATCGAAGTTCTCTTGTTGATGTCGTAACTAGTTGTTGCATCTTGTTGCTGCCAAATCAAAGTATAGGTCGAAGTTGTTGTTGTTGGGTGATGTCACCTCTAGAAGTTGTATTGAGCCAAGATCGAAATTTCTAAGTGAAGATCGAAGTCTCCAAAGCAAGGTCGAAGTAGTTGGGTCAAAGAAAGTGTTGCTATTGTTGTTGTTGTTGCCAGGTCAAGTAGGATCATCTGCGAGAGAAGAGGAAGGCTAACTTGGTGTGAAGGAAAGTTTGTGTCAAGTTCTAGAGTTTTGGAATACCTCTGGAAAACTATTGAAGGAAGAATTATTGACTAGGTTTTCCTCTAGAGAGGGGTTTTACCCTGGCTGTGAGCCTATATCTGGTGTCCATTGTTTTATGTTTTATTGCATTGGTAATTGCTTGATGAATTAAAAGAAAGAAGAAATAAAGAAACATAATAAGAAATCAATAACATCACAAGTAATTATCAAGTATAAGAAAATATTTCTGCCTTTTTGATTTTCTAATATGGTATCAGAGCTTTGGTGAAGAAAGAAGAAAAAGGAAGTCTCAAGCGCTTGATCAAGGAATCATTCAAAAGAATTATTCAGGGGAGGAAGTCTACTATATTCAAGAACAATGTCTAACACAATGAAGGGAGAGAACAAACTTGAAGGTGCCTCAAACTACACGTCTTGGAAAAAGAGGATTGACCTCATCCTTGAAAAGACAAGGTATTAGACTTGGTCAAAGGAAAAGTAAAGCCTACAGATGACTCCAGCGATGCTGATAAAGTGAAGTTCAGAGAATTGGAATTAGTGGCCATGACTCTAATGTTAGAAGTAATAAAGGACAACCTTGTCCCATTTATAGCCAACATTAATCATGCTCAAGAAATGTATGAGGCTTTGTCAAAGTTATTCACTATTAAGAACAATGGTCAAGTAGCAAGCTTGAAGAATGAACTAAGGACCACAAAGATGACTAAAGAAGATACAATGGCCTCCTTCTTTGTGAAGATAGCAAGAATCAAAGATGATCTTTTGGCCATTAATGAAATTGTTCTAGACAAGGAATTTGTGATCACTGCCCTGTTAGGATTACCACCTACTTGGGGTGCATTTGCTGCAGGACTTAACAGTTGGAAGGAAGCTCCCACTTTTGAAGAACTATGGACTGCTTACAGTCAAGAAGAATTAAGGATCTCATTAGTTGCCAATCCTGATGGAGTTTCGAATGCCTACACTACTCAACAAAAAGGAAACTTCAAGAAATTGAAAGGACCAAAAAAGAAGGTAGACATGTCCGAAGTAGAATGCTATCAATGTCATAATAAGGGTCACTACAGAAGTGACTATCCCGACAATCCATGGAATAAGACGAGAGAAAGAGATCAAGTCAATATTGCTGAAGAAGAAGACCTATAGAAATCCAAACCCGAAGAATCTGACATAAGGGACTTACACTACTAAGTCCTTTGCTTTTATTCTGAGATAGTCTATTTTGTATTTTTTATGTTTAGTATTTATAGGTTTTAACATGTTTTTGGAAAAGACAATTTTATTGTTTCTATAAGTTTATAGGTATCCCTCAAGGTGCGCTGGAGACCCGCGACCTCGACCTGGAGCCTGACCTAGCCTGCTCCTGCAGCCTGCGCCTGCATCTCCAGGCTCCGCCTGGCAGGGGCGCTGCTGCCCTCCCCTATCCCTGTCTCGCCTCCCACATTGGCCTTGCTCTCTTTGGATTCTGCCTGCCCCGTGTTATTCTGGGCGCCTTCCTTTGCCTCTGCCTCCCTCAGCGGGGTTATGGTAGCTTAAAGGTTGGCCCCCCCCATCTTCCCCAGCAGGCCTGCAATGGCAGGCTCCGCCTCCCCGCCTCCGGTCTCTGAGTCCCCTGAGGAAATTTTTGCTTCGCTCTTGTCGGAACCTTCTGAAGCCAGACCCCGTCCCGCTCTTTCGAAGTTCATAAAAAAACTGGATGAGATCCCTGAGGTTATCCTTCCTCCTTCCCTTCCTCGAAAATCAGCAATAGCTTTATCAGAAAGAGGACTTGTTGGACAGTTCACAGGTCTTTGGCCTTCTCCTCGCACCGTTCAAAAATGGGTGGAGCGCAACTGGAGCTCAATGATCCAGGGAAAGATCGCTATCAGATTCTGCGGGAGAGGATACTTCACCTTCCTGTTCGAATCGAAAGAAGACAAGAGCCTCATTTTCCGCAATGGCCCTTACTTCATGGACACAAGAGGGCTTTATTTGAACAGATGGACCCCGGATTTCGACCCGGAAACAGACATCCCAAGCGCTGTTCCTGTGTGGGTGCGCCTTCCCCATCTGCCCCTTCACTGCTGGGGGGATGAATCCGTTAAAGCAATCGGCAATGCAGTCGGAAAATACATAGACAGATCAAAACCAAGGGAGAACATGCATGCATGCGCAAGGATTTGTGTGGAAGTCGACCTGGGAAAAGGACTGCCAGAAGCAATCAAATTAAAGGTGGATCAATGGATGCACATCCAGCAGCTGGATTACGAACAACTACCCTTTAAATGCAAGGTATGTCACGAGTATGGCCATTTCGCCAATAGATGTAGTAAGTTAAAAGTAGATGATGTAGAGCATAATGAGGAAAATGCAGGGGGTTCTTGGGAACAAGTTAAAAGGAAAAAGCATAACCCGGGAACTAGCTCCACCGCACCTCTGACATCAAGTCTTCCTCCTCCCCCTCCCCCTCCTCCCTTAGCCTTCCCCTCCTCTCTCAACCCCTTTGAATCTTTATCAGCAGAAGTCCCGTCCTCCCCTCCTCAATCCCCTCGCCCAGTTTCTCCTCGCTCCATCCCTCCTCTCTCTCCTACCCCCACCATTGAGAGAATCCTTACCAGAAACAAGGCAAAAGAAGCGAATCAGCCTTCAGACCCTCAGAGAAAAGCTGGCAGAAAATCGAACAAAGAATTGAGAGATGAAGCAGCTGCTAAGGAGATGGCAACCGGCACTCAGCAACCCATGGACTCATTTTTAGGCAAGTTAAAAGGGAATGGCGAAAAGACCAAGGAGAAAGCAGGACTCCACCCAACAATCGATAAATAATGAATTTGGTCTCTTGGAATTGTAGGGGGATGGGCTCTTCCCTAAAGGTGAAAGCAATCAAGGACCTTCTGAATCAAGAACAGCCAGACATTCTTCTAATCCAGGAGACCAAAACCACCGAGAAGGACTTCACTTTACAAACTCAAAGATTTAAAAATTACTCAAGCACATCAAAAGGCTCAGATGGGGCCTCAGGGGGAATAGGCACATTATGGAATAAAAATAAGTGGGAAATCAGCAACTCACAACTATGCAACTGGTGGATCAGAACAGATTTAAGGAACAAAAGCACACAAGAGGTCTACTTCATATATAACATATATGCACCTAACCACTACAGAGATAAAATCAGTTGTTGGAATACCTTAGAAGCAGATCTCTCCTCCATTCAGAGTAGTCTAATAATCCTTGGGGGAGACATGAACCTTATTAGACAGGTGGAGGAAAAATTTGGTGGCAATTTCCACCCAGACTCATCGAGAGACAAGCTAGAAACAATCATCCAACTCTTCAACCTGATCGACACCCCTTTGTCGAATGGCAAATACACTTGGACCAACAAGAGAGCAGGTTCTCACAATATAAAAGAGAGGTTGGACAGGTTTCTCATACAGGAAGGGATCGCCAGCAACTTTCAAGCAATTAGAAGCCACATAATCCACGGAACAGCTTCAGACCATAAAGCAGTGGCCCTCTCTCTGGATAAAGGAACAAATTTAGGCCCCCTTCCCTTCAAATATAACAAGTCCTGGGACAGTCATGAAGAATTTCGTTCTCTTGTGCGAAATCAGTGGGCAAAAGAAGTATCAGGCTCACCACACTACGTGTGGGAAACGAAACTAAAACAATTAAGGACAGTTATAAAGCAGTGGGTGAGAGAGATGGCAAGATCCGAAAGAAAAAAGAAAAACGACCTGCTGTTGGAAATGGAGAGATGGCATAAGGAAAAAGAGCAAACTCAACACTTAGCAGAAGACATAGAAAAGGAAAAAAACATGTTCAAGGAGCTATATAGGCAAAATCGTGTGGAGGAAGAGGAACAAAGAATGAAATCCCACTGCCTATGGTTGAAAGCAGGGGACAAGAACACCTCTTTCTTCCACAATAATGTCAAGACCAGAAGAGCCAGAAACCAAATAGATAAAATAGAAGTGGACGGGAGAGAATTGAAGGAGCAAGAAGAGATAAAATACGCAGCCTTTGAACACTTCAAGGCTCTCCTCACAGCAGATCCCCAACAAAACGACAGCGCAGCATTTCTCAGCGTATTAGAGAGCAAAATAAAGGAGGAACATAATAGCAAGTTGGAGCAAGACCCCACAGAAGAAGAAATTAGAGAAGCTACCTTCAGCATGCAACAAGACAAGGCTCCGAGGCCGGATGGCTTTTCAGTTGCATTCTCCAGGCAGCATTGGGAAACCATAAGGAAGGACTTTGTGAGAATGGTGAAAAACGCCTTTAGAAAGCACAAGTTGGGGGACAACACTAAGTCCTCTCACATAGCCCTAATTCCCAAGGATGCAAACCCCAAAACATTTGATAGATTCTGCCCCATATCTCTGTGTAATGTTTCGTTTAAGATCATAACAAAAATTATCGCCAACAGGCTCAAGAATCTTCTTCCTATTATAATCTCCGAGAACCAGGGCGGCTTTGCCCCAAAGAGGCAGATCATAGACAACGTTATTCTTATACAGGAAGCCATTCACAACAGTCTCAATAAAGGAGAACGAGGAATGATCATTAAGCTGGACATGGCTAACGCTTTTGACAGAGTGGACCATTCCTTCTTAAGAGCAGTCTTAAAAAAATTCGGGTTCTCTTCCAATATAGTTGGCATCATAAGTGGGTGTATCTCCAACCCGTGGACCGCCCCGCTGATCAATGGTCGTCCGAGCAATTTCTTCAAAAGTTCCAGGGGTCTAAGGCAAGGATGCCCTCTATCCCCTTTCCTTTACATTATCATGGCGAAACTCTAAGTGTCCACCTGGAAAATCTCCGCCTCAAGAGAGAGATAACGGGTATAAGCATTGAAAGAGGAATAAAAGAGATAAATCACTCGCTATTCGCGGATGACACTCTCTTAATTGGCGGAGCTTCCAGCTTGATGGCGAGGAGGTTCAAAAGAGTTCTGGATGCTTTCCTCCAGGTATCAGGTGGTAAATTAAACAACAGGAAATGTAAAATCTACACATGGAACGTGCCATACCAGATACAACAAAGTATATCCCAAATTTTAGACATCCCTCTCCAAAGAAACTGGAGTTCTTTCTCTTACTTGGGCTTACCCCTGACATCAAAGCAGAGGTATGGACAAAACACATAGAGAAGATGAGAAGCCTCCTCCAGAGTTGGGGAGTCTCCTGGCTAAACCTAACAGGCAGAACTATCCTCATAAAAGCTGTCCTTTCAGGGCTGCCAATCTACCAATATGCGGTAATTATGGCTCCCGCGAGCACCCACAAGCATATGGAACTTATAATGAGAAGCTTCCTCTGGCAGGGAGGAAAGCAGGACACAAAGAAGTTCAGCTTAGTCAACTGGGGCCAAGTCACCCTCCCTTATGAAAAAGGAGGTCTCTCAATAAAAATCCCAAGTCTCTCTAATCAGGCTCTGGGGCTCAAGCTGATTTGGAAGATCATCTCAAGAAAGGGATCGTGGTGGGTGGAGACAATAAAAAGAAAATACCTCAGCGGCCCAAACTCCAACATCCTCAATGACCCCATAATAGACAGACCCTGCACCCCGGTGTGGCATTTAATTAAGAAAGTTCTGCCCCATTTCAGAGAAAATGTCTCTAAGCTCCCGGGCAATGGAAAGGACACCAAGATTTGGGCAGACAGAATAATGAACTCCAACCCAAGGAACCAACTGCAAGAGCTCAAGCCTTTACAGGATTGGATGGAAGAACGAAGGATAACCACTTTGTACGACATCTCTTCATGGATTCAAAATAAATGGAGAGACTGGAAAGAGCTGCAGCTACCCCAGGATCTCAAAGAGTCATGGCACAACCTGAAGTCTTCCCTCTCTGGAATAGCACCAGTCAATAAAGAGAAAGAAGATAATTACATCTGGGATTCATGTGGAGGGCCATTCTCAGTTAGAGAAGGGTACAAATCTCTCCAAAACAGAACTCCTACAGCCAATTGGAACCTCCACATCGCTACTTGGAAGTCAGAATGCATTCCCAAGGTAAAACATTTCAACTGGACCCTTCTAAAAGGGAAAATTCTAACAGCAGAAAATCTGAGGAAGAGAGGAATTCAAGGCCCCTCGATTTGCTGCTTCTGCAAAGCAGAGGAGGAGTCAATACAACACTTCTTCCTCCTCTGCCCATTGGCTCAGAATTGTTGGAACCAGCTTGCAAGCCCCCTGGAAGCCCGAGGAAACTACGAACAGGTGCACACCCTCCAGAAAAATTGGAAAAATGACTTTCCTCATCAAAGAAAAGGCAAAAATAATATAATCAGAGTTTGGAAGTGCATCCCTGCCACCCTCTGCTGGAATCTCTGGCTCGCAAGGAACAACTATGTTTTCAACAATATACAACCAAGATCGGGCACTATAATAGCAAAGACAATTGCCAATATATCTGAAGCGGTGAGTGCGAACTTCATAACTACTCCAGATCAGACGAGCTGGGCTCAAGAGGAAAAGGACTGGTACAATAAATTTAACATTTGCCACACTCAAAATCCTCTCCCAAAGAGCAAAGCTCTCCAAAAACAACCCACATGGAAGCTCAGGGGAACTAAAGAAGAGATTCTCCAATGGATTCGCGCCCAAAACTGCCCTACTCTCTTCTTCGATGGAGCATCAAAGAACAACCCTGGAGCAACAGGAGCAGGAGGCATAATAAAAGACCACAATGGAGTATCTATTTGTCGATATGAATGGGGTCTTGGGAAAACTTCAAACAATGCAGCCGAAGCTTATAGTCTGCTTCTTGGTTCCACAATCCTCTCCAAAAAGGGCTTGAGGAATGCCATCATCCTAGGGGATTCGGCCATCATCATATCTTCTATGAACACAGGGAAAGAATTCATAAAGGAAGGCCTCAACAATACCAGAGCAAGGATTATAGACAATCTAAAAGACATGGGGAAAATATCCTTCATGCATGTCCTCAGAGATCACAACGTAGAGGCAGATTTTCTAGCAAAAGAAGCAGTCAAAAGGAAGCAAGGCCAGGTACGTGAGGATGACAGAACCTACGACAGAGCAATCCCATAAGACTCATCCATGTCAGTTGAGCCATCAGGTCAGCCCTCTCAAAATCTATCAAAAAATCCACTTCAGCATCGGTCCTCTCAACCTCGATCCTCCATCCTTCTTCATGCTGCCGCCTCCCATCATTTCCTTCGACCTTAGCGCCATCCTCCCTCACCTTCCCCGTGAAATTTATCCTGACTTTTCAGGTATCTGTCCCCTCATTCCTCATGGTGACAGCACTTCAAATCTGAAGCTTGATTCTCCCTCGGGCTCTGAAGAAAAAAAAATATCGCTCAGGCATCGTGATCACTTCTCCCCCTCCCTTTATATCCCCCCCTCCTTCCTAGGCTTTCTCAGATCTGCACTGCTTCTTCAGTCTCAGTCTGGAATCGTGGTCTATGCAGAGCGTGATGGTGCATTCCTTATGAGTGTCTGTGTGAGTAAGGTGCTCCGCCCCCCTGCCCCCAACATCAAGCGAAGCTTACTGCAGTCCCACAGATCAGTTCTCTGGATCAAAACAGGACGAGAGTTCTTCCACAACATCCACAAGCGGGGACACCTTCAGAAATCCGCCATCAGCTGGAGAGACATAGCACAACGCTCTGCGTTATTGGTAACCGTTTCTTTTAGCTCTGAGTTCATTTTTATTACTGACTTCGGGTTTCTGGGCAGCTGCAGAGGCTTGGCCATTGTTTCGCTGCTCCTTCTTCTCAGCCCCCATCGCCATCCGCTTTTCTCCCCTCTGATTCACTCCCCCAGTATTCCTCTCCTCTTAAATCCCCTTCCCCACGCTGTTCCCCTCTATTCCCACCTCTCAGACTCCTGCAAACATCTCAGCAACATGGAGGATCAGCAAGGTAACCAGGGCGTGCCACAGCGAGTCATTAAACCCATGGACCAACTCTTCAACAAAGAATGCACAATGTGCAAGGCTCACACAGTCATGATCAATAGGTTTGTCAAACACTTCAATGAGCTGAAGAGCGACTATGAATCCGACAGCAGATCGAAGCGCAAGAAACTGGAGAAACAGAAGGAAGAAATAAAAAGCTTGAAGGGAAGGTGCAGCCACTTAGAGGAAGCAATAGAACAAATCAAAACTCTCACTCAGAGCTTTCAAGCTTCAGCTTCCACCAAAGCAAGTGCCAAGAAAGATCCCATGCCCGATGACTCAGTCACTCAGAAACTCCACTAAAATCCATGCAATGCAAATTTTGCTACATAGGAGGCGCATTTGTCAGGCAATATAGCCGTTCCCTCTTTAATTTCAATTATCATAGAGGCAGAAATGAGGAAAGTGGGTCTGCGCACCCGGTTTTGATCCTCTTCGCCCAAACCTACGATAGTTATGTAATAGAACTTCGTTTCTGTTTTTTATAATACAAAAGTACCCGACTTCGTTAAAAAAAAAAAGGTATCCCTCAAGCTTTGGAGGAAGCACTCATCATCTCCCAAAGATGAGTATCTCATTTCCTTTTCAGTTTTTGGTTTCATATACTCATTTAAGTTTTGATTATATTAAATACTAATCACCATTCTCCCTCTTTTGTCTTGATTAGGAAAAACATCTGCTATATCCTCAAGGAGTATAGAAGAGGACCTCCCAAGACAAGGTCTGTCAAGGAACAAAGGTATGCCTTAATCTACAAAGTATTGATATCTTTAAAATAAATGCTTATTCATTTGACAATCTACTACTAACATCGTTATGTTTAGTTGTATTGAATCATAATGATTCTTGTTTTGGGTGATTCATCACTTGATAAATCTAACCCCCTCATATCCTTAATTGATTTTATAGACCCTAGACAGGTTCTCTGGAAAACCCTAACCTAAGGGTATGTTAATATTAATGTTTGAAACCCTAAAACTGCTTAGCGTCATTGAGAAATGTTATTTGAAGTTTTTATGGCTTGTTTGGGGTTTTGGTATGATTATGGAAACCCTAACTTGTTAGGGTTGAATGATAATATCTAAAATTTAGGGTTTTATATGTTCTTATATTGAAACCCTAACTCATTAGGATTTGGTGGAATGTGTAAGCAAGACTCTTCTAATGTCTTAGAAATGATTTCCTTGAAATGTGTGTGTTTGTTCGATCAAACCCTAGTCTAATCAAGTTTGTTATATATCTAACTCTTATTGATATTTGTGAAGTTGGGTTTGACTAACACGTCATATAAAATACCTATGCATAATGATGAAGTCCTAGATGTATGAGTTGACTTGTTTGTCGGTGGTCATGAATCCTAGGGTTTGGAACTAAGCCCTAGTCGAGGTTTGTTTTTCTAGGATGATAGTATTTGTAAATTCTAGGGTTTCGGAGTTAAAATCTTTGATGTATGTTGACAATGTGATAATTTGAGATTTGTGTAAGGTTGTTGAAATCTGACTTTTAGTTGTGATTGAGGTTTGATTAAAAAATCTAGGGTTTGCAACTAACCCTAGTGAAAGTTTGTCATGTTAATGACTAAACTATGATTGGTTTTGATTGTTAAATCTCATGTATCAAATCTAGGATTTGTATGAAATCCTAGTGGAATGTCTAACATATGAATTCTAAAAGTTGTTAGATACTTTGTAGATCTATATTTGATTGAATTGTTTCTAGGGTTTGCTATATGTTGTAGTAAGGTATGTCATACCTTTGGAAGAAACTTTGAAACCCTAGATGTAATGAAAGTTGTTATGTAGTCTAGGGTTTATGACAAAGTCCCTAGCAAGATGTTGAAGAGTATGTGTCTCTTGTTTGTAATTAAGTTTGGGTATCTGATATATATAAAAAGATGAAATACTTCAGTAATTCTGATATGGCTAACTTCATGCTTCTATAGATTTTGTTGTACTTGCTATCTAAGTTGTGCAGGTACACAATCTTCAATATGGTGAAGATGTTTGTTGATGTGATAAGCATGATGTGGATAAATGATTGTGATAACTCTAATGAAAATGATTGGAAGCCACACAAGATTCTTTGATGTCGAAGAGAAGAAGTTGATCTCCCTGGGTTTAGAGGGAGCCCAGATAGAAAAGATCTCCTTGGGATTAAGAGGGAGCCTGGATGCTCCCTGGTTGAGAGGGAGGACATAGCATAGTTTTGATTGGAGAATGCATTTTGAGGGATATGTTGTTGCATGTGAAGTAGGAAAGGAAAGTGTATGATTGAAGAATCTTCTGTCAAAGATTTGGTTGATATTCCTACTGTGTTGAGAACCAACATTTGTTGTCTAAAAGACCCCAAAGGTTTGTGTTTGTTTATGAAAGTATATTATTGATTGGGGTTGTGTTTGTACAAGTAAATATCTCGAAAGTTTTGATAGCATGCTGGTTAATTTGATTGGGAGAGATTTGTTGTTCTTGATCTGTTGGATCAAGGAGTGTTGAGACTTTATGAGTGAAGTGTTGCCTGGGAGGGCATCTGATCGATACTTTGTGTTGATGTCTACGTCCCGAAGTTGGAAAGATGGTGTTGGTCATAGAGCTCTGACCTCGGATACACACCTGGGTCCCTGGGTTGGTGGTTAGCAAGTAACCCTGATGGTACCTAGAGAGGCCAAAAGATTGAGACCAGCTTAGTCCCACTTGGATAGATTGCCCTGGTCAGGAATCTAGTCCATGACATTGCGGTGCCTAAACTATTGAGAGACCAATGGATAGATTGCCCTGGCCAGGAATCTAGTCCATGGCATTGTGATGCCTAAAGTTCTTCATGGTTCATATAGTTGAGATCTTCCTTGTCCGTTTATATGATGAATAGCTCCCTAGTTAAGAGGGAGTCTTGGAAAATGTAACTAGGTTCGGTCTGCATTAATGTATTTGAGTCATCATGTAATGAACTTGTCGAAAGAATAAAGAAAAGAATTTTTTTTCTGAATTCAAGCTTCTGTGATCCATAATGAATTAAGAAAAGTCTTTCAGTAGAAATCACTTAAGAGTAACTTTTGGCCGACGAATTTTGAACCAACCAGTGTGATTCATCATCAGGACCAAATGAAGAGGTAGACCATGGCAAAGGCTTAAATAGAGAACAATGTAGAGACCATGATTTCAAGTAACGGCGACTTTTGAAAAATAATATTTAAATTAATTTATTAAAATCAAATATTATTAAAA
>APFE031529156.1:166392-179580 GCA_000404065.3 Pinus taeda | reverse complement strand
GGATGGGTTTCATGCTTGGGTCATCATATTTTAGGTCAAAGTCCCCATTGAGGACTTCTAGGATTTATTCTGAGTTAATAAAGTCATTGTATGTTTAAAGAGACCCTTCTTGGGCTTTTGGATCATGTAAAAAGGTTTAGTCTTGAGTCAAAAATGAAATATGTTGCCTCCACACCAAGTCGGCCTTAAGATGATCAAGTCGGCCTCGAGGAGGGCTATTCAACCTCACCCAAAAGCTATATATGAAGCAGTTTGAATTCCATTTGAACACATTCACAACAAGCAAGTTTGATATCTCCTTGAAGCTGGAAAAAGTGCAAAATGGAAGAAGGAAGCAAAAGAAGTGTGAGTTTGGTCTAGGAGAAGGAAGGAAGGAAAATCGAAGTTTTGGTGTGTCTATCTCTCTCTATCGTGCCCTAGTTTGGAAGATTGAAGTTCTCTTGTTGACGTCATAGCCATTTGCTGCATGTTGTTGTTTCCAGATCAAAGTATAGGTCAAAGTTGTTGTGTTGTTGGGTGTTTTCACCTCTAGAAGTTGTATTGGGCCAAGATCGAAGTTTTTAAGTGAAGATTGAAGTATTCCAGTGAAGATCTAAGTCTCCAAAGCAAGGAGAAAGAAAGTGTTGCTATTGTTGCTGCTGATGCCAAGTCAAGTAGGATCATCTGCAAGAGAAGAGGAAGGTTGACTTGGTGTGGAGGAAAGTTTGTGTCAAGGTATAGAGTCTTGGAATATCTCTGGAAAACTATTGAAGAAATAATTACTGATTGGGTTTTCCCCTAGAGAAGGGTTTTGCCTTGGTTGTGAGTCTGTATCTAGTGTCCATTGTTTTATGTGTTACTGCTTTGGTAATTGATTGATGAATTAAAAGAAAGAAGATATAAAGAAACCTAATAAGAAATCAAGAACATCACAAGTAATTATCAAGTATAAGAAAATATTTCTGCATTTTTTATTTCCTAACAATCTCTAAGGCACAGTAGACCGAGTTTATGGACAGTCTGAATTTTTGAGGCTATCCATTTTGTTTGAATAGGTTTGACCTAGGTTTGTTCATCGTCAGTTTGACCTTTGTTTTGGCTAGAATGATAAGGTTGTATCTCTTGTTGAATTGAATAATTTCTAAGCAAAACGCTGTTGGGTTTTTCCCTAGAAGAGGGTTTTCCCAGGGTAAAATACTTGTGTCTTTTGTTTGGTTGTCTCTTTATAATCCTACTGGCATTTTTGTTTCTATTATTGATATTTTTGTGTAATAGTTTTATGATGAATGCAAACAAAAGAAAGATTAACATAAGAAATCATAAGAAGTAATTATTAGATTAGAATACCTTTAAAAAATCAACATGGTATCAAAGTCGGGTTTGAAAAGAGCAGCCACCTTGTTCTCTTACACAAATTGGATATCAATCTAATGAAAGGGACTAGTCCAATATCTCAATTTGCAAGAAGGAAGAAATGTATTCCAAAGATCTGTTTGTGTTTTTTGGCCGAGGTTATGAAGAGGGTAAAAGTCCTAAGCTCATAACCGAAAGGTTTCCATCCATCTATTGGAAGACCGAAAGGTTTTGGGTCTAGGACACAAGCCTAGAAGAGACTGAGCAAGGCCTCAATCCGAGCAATAAAGACTGAGAAGCCTCAGATCATGAGCAGAGAAGGGGCCATAGATATCTAAGCTAGGCCATGAACCTAGAAAGGCCCAAGAGATCTCAAACTCTTGAGATAGAACCGAGAGGGCTCAATGTTGAGAAACCTAGGGCATCAGTAGTTAGGAGATTTCTCTTTCTTGATAATTGTGTGTGATAGAATTTTACTTCTTTGATTATGATCTTCTCTTGTTAATGTTATTATAGTGTTCTTTTCATCAAGACAATTACCAAATCATAAACAAGAGACAAGAGACATAGTATGTAGGCTTATTAGCCAGGGCCAAAACCTCTCACTCTTTGAGAGGAAAACCCAAACGAAATTCTTCTTACAAATCTTCAATTGACGAACACCAAAGCCATGACAAAGACCCTTGACATTAGAGTCCTCCCAAGACCAAGTCATTAGCCTCCTTGATGCACTTCCTCTTCGCTTCTCGACTTCCTTTGAGTATCTCAAACTCTTCCCTTTTCACGCTACTCTTTTTGTCTTCCTAGAGAATCTCGGTCTCTTAGGTCAACCCTACTTCAGAAACCCTAGAACAATTTCGCTCCTCGATTAGTCTCTTCAAGAGAGAGAGACCTATAGCACTTCTACTCAGCTTCTTCTAGTAAGATCCTTTACCCAAACAAGATCACCTCAATGTAACTGCAAGTTCTTCGACCTTTGCTAGATGCCTTTAGATCTGTTGCCTTCACACATGGAAGAGTCTACTAGCCCAAATCATACTTCCTAGAAGTGTTCCTTCCTTCGTTATCCTTCTTTTTTTCTTCACTTCTTTTCTCTAGTCCCTTTTCACACTTATGATTGTAGGATTCTCTTCACTGAATTGCTTGCCTCCAAATGAGGTCGAGCACTGCCATATATACATGTTTCCTCATGCCCCTTAGGCTGACATGATTACTTGAAGGAGGGTCAACATCATCTTCTAGGTTTCTTCATTTGTTGCAGGCCGACTTGAAGAGGGCTAATGACAAGGTCTTGGAGCATGTCTTTACATAGATAAGTGTGTCTCTTTACAATGTGTAACATGTCTTCATTACATGACAATGACTCTTTATACTTTATGGCTAGCTGACAAAATTCCTAAAGGTTCTCAATGGAAGCCTTAACTAAAAATAAATCTCTTGCTCATGAAACCCATGATGCAAGCATTACAATAATTTATTTTTCTTCTTTACATCTCTTTTATAAAATCACAATCAAATGTCATTATGAAGACCGAACCTAGTTACATTTTTTAACACTCCCTCTTAACTAGGGAGGTATTCATAATGGTGCTTGCTCGTTCTCAATCTAAAGAATTTCTCATAAGAAGAATCAGATTGGTAACCCATTTGTTTAGCATCATATCAACCAGCATTGTTACATAGAAAGGCCTTGACTAACAGCTCTATCTCTCCACAAGATCTAAGCTCAATGCTAGCAAGACCAATGATTTATAGACACTCTCATCATTGTCTCTCTCGGAACATACCCCACCCGGGTTCTCAGGGTGTGTTCCATGAGGACTATTCTTATCTTGGACTCCCAAGTCCTCAAAGAATATCAATCCTCCACGACTACTCTTATCTTGGATGCCCTATCTCATCCTCAAAGAGTATCGGATGCGAAATGATTACCCAATCCTCTCATTTTGTCTTCCCACGTGAAAACCGGAATGATGTGTCTATCTCTCCCTCTCAATTAGGGAGGACATATCTATTACAATAAAAGAATGTACTCATTCCTACAGAAGGAATGTACCTAGGCTCCCTCTTGGCTTAGGAATTTCCAAGTTTCTTCCAAGTAAGAAACTTCTTTTTAGGCTCCCTCTTAAATAGGGACCTACAAGCTCCTCAAATGGAGATGATGGGACTCCTTCCTTCGATGTCATGAATTTCCTTTGTCGCGGAGTCTTCATCTTTTGGGACTTCTTCATAAGGCACAAACCATCCATCACTTTTATCCATGAGTCAGTCATGTCATCATTCCTCTTATCAGAAAGTGATCTATCAGTCTACATCTAGCATTGCTTCATGTTATGCTACCTTCATCATGTTTTTTCTTCTTCGAAAGGTTCTTTGACTTCCTTCAGAAGAAGTTTGTTGAAAGAGAGAAGGCTTTTGGGAAGAAGACAACTCCTTGGTCTTCTGAAGAAGTTGTGTGTCTTGCACATAAAGAAAAGAATCATGCACAAGATTCTTCTAGACAAAGAGGTGACCGAAGAGGAAGAGGAAGAGGAAGGAAGAATTTTAGAGGCAGTGGGGGCAGAAATTTCCAAGCAAAAAAGTTTGATCTTCATTGCATACGATGCAAGAGAGATGGACATGATGCTTCCACTTCTAAGTTGCCTTGGGACCAAATTGAGCAGGAAAGAAATGAAGGGAAAGGTAAAACAACTGACAAAGGGAAAGGTAAAGCACCTGAATCCGCTCATTATGATATGGCACATTGCAACAATGGAGTAACTGAAGACTTATTCAATGCTTCACTTACTTCATGGAAAGATGATTGGTTGCTTGATTCAGGAGCAACTTGCCACATGACTTTTGGGAAAGATTTCTTTGAAGAATTCACTGATAATGTTGATGGAGCGGTATACTTTGCAAACAAGTCAAACTCAAGCCATCAAGACTTGGAACCATCAAGCTCAAACTGCCTAGTCTTCCAAACTTTCTTCTACATGATGTTCTATACCTCTTGAAGCTAAGGAGAAACTTATTATCTTTGGTCCACATCCGCCAGCAAGGACACTCCATTCATATATTTGATGGCAAGGTCGAGGTCAGAAAAGCATCGGATCACTCATTTGTCATGATGGGGATAGAAGAAGAAAGACTTCTAAAGCTGCAAGGAACCTTTGCTCATGCACAGAACTTTTCATACAGTTCTCACTATGATGAAGGTACATTTCCATCAAGTCTTTTATGGCATGCTAGATTTTAACACTTGAACTATGACAGCCTTCATTTGTTGAAGAAAAATGGTGTTACTGGTTTGCCTACAATTCCTAGGAAACTTAAGCAATGTGATGCTTGTATCTTAGGAAAGCAGAACAAACAGTCTTTTCATGATTCTCATTCCAAAGCACATAGAAAACGAGAACTCATTCATTCAGATTTATGTGGCCTAATGCATGTTCCTTCTACAAATGATAATAAATATATGATGACATTTATTGATGACTACACTGGAATGTGTTGGGTTTATTTATTGAAGAACAAATATGAAGCTTTTGAAACATTCAAGAAATTTCATGCATGGATTGAAAATGATGCACAATCTCATATTGGCTTTATTCGCACTGATAATGAAAAAGAATACACTTCAAATGAATTTGAAAACTATCTTCGCCAGTGTGGGAACAAACATCAAACAATTGTGCTCTATAATCCCCAAAAGAACTGAGTAGCTGAAAAAATGAACAAGGCAATCTTAAATATGGTACGTCCCATGATGTTTTTCAAGTATGTTAAACTGGTGTTTTGGGCTGATGCAGTTCTATGTGTTGTGTATATAAAGAATAGGTGTCCATCTAATGCTATAAAAAACGAGACTCCCTATGAAATGTGCTATGGCCACATTCCTTCGGTGAGGCATCTCAAGATTTTTGGTTCCACCTATTATGCATTGATACCTAAGGAACAGAGTAACAAACTCGATGCAAGGAGTCGCAAGTATATCTTCTTGGGGTGCTCAAATACCTTCAAAGCACACCGTCTCTATGATGAAGTGAATAAGAAGTTTATAGTATCTAGAGACGTGATCTTTCTTGAATCTTTCAAGGCTGACAATGTTGTTGAGCGGTAGCTTGATTGCTTTGATAGATTCAGACATGCAAAATCTTTTCAAGAGTTTGATAATGAGATTCCACATCTTGAAGGGGGATTCCTATACTGGAACAATCTATGGACTCTTCTTCTGAAGCACTCTCTCCCCCACATGAAGCTCTAGCCACTGATCCAAATGACCCTTTGAGTGATGTGATTGACAAAATTGGGAGACTAAATCTTGATTCAGCCCCAACTCAGTCAATTGAGCAATCTGGGCCATCTCAGATAGGTCCTCCAAAATGGCTGACAAAGACACTTGAAAGTGTTTGTCCTGATGAAGTTGGAAATTCAAGAAGAAGAAGCTCAACCAGACAAAATGGAGGTGATGTAGAAGATTTTGATTCACTGGTTGATATGGATGTTTCTTATGATTGTGAACTGAATTTGTCTATAGATTTCGAACCAACTTCCTTCAAAGAAGCAATGCAGAAAGAATATGATGCTTTGATAAAGAATGGCCCCTAGAAGTTGGTTGATCCTCCATTGGGAACCAAAGAAATAGGCTGCAAGTGGGTCTTCAAGAACAAGTATAAAGCAGATGGCTCACTTGACAAGCATAAAGCTAGGCTTGTGGCAAAAAGTTTTACGTAAAAGGAAAGGGTCAACTATGAGGAGACCTATTCCCCCACAACAAAATGGGCTACCATCTAGACACTCTTTGCCTTGGTACCACAGAACGATTGGAAATTCCATCAAATGGATGTAAAAACTACTTTCTAGAATGGAGATCTGAAATAGAATCTTTTTATGTCCCAACCAAAAGGATTTGTTGTGAAAGGTCAGGAACATAAAGTATGCAAGCTTATACAATCCTTGTATGGCTTCAAGCAAGCACTGTGAACCTAGTACGAGAAGTTAACTGAGCATCTTCTGAAATTCAACTTCAAACATTATGATCTTGATGATGCAACTTTGTTTGTCAAAAGAGTTGGCAAAACAATTGTATATCTTGTGGTGTATGTAGATGATCTTTTGATGACAGGGAACAATGAGAGCTACATTGCATCCATAAAGAAAGAATTGAGGAAAGGTTTTGAAATGACAAATTTGGGCTATGTTCACTACTATCTTGGTATTAAAGTAACTCAACATCCAAAGTTTATATTCCTACCTCAGAAGAAGTACATTGGAGATCTGTTGAACATGTTTGGCATGGCTGAGTGCAATCCTTTGACTACTCCAATGGAACAGAACTTAAAGCTCACATCCACTGAAAACAAAAAATTTAAGGATGCAACGAAGTATAGCCAGCTCATAGTAAGTCTCAACTACCTTACTACTATGAGACTTAATGATCCTAAATAGGAAATACAAGTGATAACAGCAAATATTCTATGAAGCAAAATACAAAAACGAAATATTCATCAAGCACCCATTGAAAAACTGCAAATGAAGAACTTCTGAGCCATTTTATTATATTTCTGCAAGCCAAATACAATAAATAATGGAATGGTGCACATGGGTTTGTCTCAATGGACAAGCAGGACCAAACCCAGGTAGGAAAATGGCTAAGCTGAAGGTTGCCTAGCTATTGCACCAATCTACACTGCACTACTCAGAAAATTGTTGCCATGTTGAATTTCGAATGGCTGGAAAGTGCACTAAAACCGCCTATAAATTGATATGCTTTTATCCCCATACTCCTTGGCCAAAACCCAGAAAAACCCAAAAGGGAATTTGGCTAGTTTTGACTTCTGTTTTTCAACCCCCTTGGAGCCTCACCCCAGCTATGGCTGCCAAATTCGACCTACTGGAAACTGCCTACAAATCCCTCTGCAAACTCCTCCAAAATGTTGGGTTCACCCTTACTATCCAACTTCTAACTTCTTGAATGAACTCTTGGCCCGGATCAGCTGTTCCCAAACACCACAAAATTCTGTTGAGTGGCCTCTGAGTAGTCCCTTTGCCTAGAAATGTGAATTGTTGGTATGTTGGCTCAGCTAGCTGAAAGCTCCAGCGAAAATGCCTGCCCAATGTTGCTACCTCAGCTCCCTGACCTCCCAACAAACAATGAGATCCTTGTTGGTCTCAAACTCCCTCTGCGTGATTCCTGGCTGCCCAGAAATATGCACTCCCCTCTGTACATTGGTTACTAATGTGTGTTGTTGCCCCGGAACTCCTAAAAACTCTTATAAAACAACCTCCCTAGGGCAAGCACGGATGGTCCCCTAAAATAGAGGTTGAATCTCCCGCTTGAGAGACTCATGGCTAAACAGTTGGTAGACTTGCTAAACAACAAAGTGCACAGAGGAGTGTTTGTTTGCAAATGTCAAAGATACCAAATGGAGGCCTCCAAGCTCTATTTATAATTGGTAGTCCTCTCCCTTGGTGGTCCCCAACTTCCACTAATAAAATATTACTTTGTCGTCATTCTTCATTAAAATAATAATTTCCACTTTTCTCCCACAAAATAATATTTTCTCCTTTTTATTTAATATCACCAAAATTTGGCAACACTCCCTAGTGAATTTTGCACTCACAGAAATTGGGAACATTACACAGACCAGACATTTCATTTGTTGTTGGAATCCTCTCTATGTTTATGCAAAAGCCTTGTGAGGGTCATTGGTCTGCTGCAAAAAGAGTTCTAAAGTGCTTGAAGGGAACTCAAGACTTTGGACTTAAGTATACACAGGTGGACGACTTCAGCTTGATTGGATACTTTGATTCAGACTTCGATGGAGATAAAGAAACTGGGGTATCTATTTCAGGTTATGTTATGAATCTTGGATCAGGAGTTGTCTCCTGGAGGTCACGCAAGTAGTCAGTTCCAGCAAATTCCAAAAATGAGGCAGAATATGTGGCAGCAACTGAAGCAACGAAAGAAATTGTGTGGGCTAGGAAAATTCTGGAAGATTTGCAGGAGAAACAAGTGCATTCAACTCCTCTTTTGATTGACAACACATCTGCAATAAAGTTGGTCAAGAACCCAAAATTCCATGATCGAAAGAAGCACATCAATACAGAATACCACCTAATTCAACATCATGTTGAGGCCAAGACAATCCACTTACGCCATTGTTCCACAAATGAGCAGATTGCAAACATTTTCACCAAAGCGCTTGGAAGAGAAAAGTTTGAAAGATTCACAATGATGCTTGGACTCACCAACATCCCTTCAGATTAAGGGGGGAATATTGACACCTAGTCTGAAAAGATTATTGCAAATATTGTAAATATTGTCAGCTATGCATTTGAGCAAACCAAGAGGACCTTGGAATTGGAATCCCAAGAGTCTCTCCACTCATGTATAAATTCATGATATGGGTAATGCAATAAACAAGTTCATTCGAAGTTACCCTCCTCGCCTTACATTTTTAAATTAAATTTTGATGATAGCTAGATGTATTTCAAAAAATAAATGCTCAACCACAACCTTAGCGAAGTTAGAAAACCATATAAAATATTCAAGATCCAAACATGGTCAGCATGTGCCCACAGTCTATGAACTTGGAGCCCAAGGGTCGGGGAACCTGCAAACTCTATATATTTTTTCAAGTAGAAACCGTTAGAACACACAATGAATCGGATCACCTAAGATAAGCCCAAAACTTACCAATAGAATGTTCTTATCGTCTACAATGAAATAACAATTAATTATTATCTAAAGCACAATACAGAAACGCACATACCCAACATGTACCACAAATCAATGAGACAAAGACACCATGAGTTGCACCCCAATTTCTTTTATTATGATGATTAAAATGTTCCTAGTGGAACAGTGACTTTGCACCAAGGTTTACAAATTACATCAGACCTGGTTCATCAAAATATGAGAAATAGAAGCAAAAGGCCTTCTATTTATAGAAAAAATCCTCCAAGTGGAAAATAACAGCTAGTTGGCTTGATCCCCGTCAAAATAATCTCAGTCGTCGATAAATCTTTGATGATTTTTTAAACTCCACCGTCGAAAATAATTATTCTTGAGGAATTTTCGAATTTCTCATTAAAACCATTTTTTATTAGCTCAAAAATAATTATTTTGAGCTAATTTCCTCAAAAATTTGACTTTGACTTAACCACCAAGATCCAAGGGTCCAAATTTTCTTGAAATTTCCAATATTCCCTTGGTGAGGGACCTCCAAAAATTAATTTCTTTTAAACCCACAAATTTTTCCACTTGGGAAATTTAATTTCTCTAACATTTTAATTTTTTACTCTAATTAATTAATTTTTTAGCTTATGATTTAATTTTATTTTTGCCACAAAAATTAATTAATTGACTTATGAGGGGATTAATTTTTTTTCCACTCTCTAATATTTTAGCCATGGTGTCTAAGTATGAGGGACCATGCATTAAAATATTTTTTAGTGCAAATTTTACAAAATCAACATTCAAAGGGGGAACACCCGTTCATTATAGACCCTCAAATAATCACCCAATTTTGCGACACAATATGATCTAGTAAAACAAGTGATCTGTAATAAAATAATTTATCCAAATAGCTTAAATTATTCTCAAATCACTTTTACAAAAAATTCGACTAAAACACTAAAACTCACCTAAGACTTTGGTAATAAATTCCATCCTAACTTTGGGGTGAGGTTGGAGGAAAAAACTATGTCAAGCATTCGTGTTTAGAAACACAGATAATTAATGAGACGAAAAACCTCCTAGGTTGAAATTTGTCGCCAAAATAATAAGCTTACCTAGGTTGTTACATAAATACATGGTCTTACTAGCATCATTTACATTACAAACTTGAATAATGGGTTTACAATGACATAAGAATTGTTGGTTGATGAATTTGAATTTCTGACCGTTGAAAATTTTCCTTCAAGCTTTTGAATCATGCTTCCTTGGAATGTTGAAAAAATGGGTGCAACACGTATGAACTTGACAACGTGTATTTCTTCACTGATTTTGTGAGGGACAAACTCGGACACACATATCAGTGTTGGACAAACTCGGACACACATGTCAGTGTTGTCCACTAGAATCTGTGTATGGACTTAACTGATGCTTGATTATATTAGTTTAAAGTGGAGGAGTGTATCTCCACTAACCAATGTATGCCAATATGTGAGCTTAAGTGGGGACAAACTCTGACATATGTCCCCCACTAACTGAAATATCTCAGCCCTTTCCAAACTATGTGTAGTTGAACTTGGAGAGTTGTGTACATGTGGATAGAAAGATAAAGTATAGTGGAGACATAGCTCCACTAATTTCTCCATCAAATATTTTAACATATCTTCAATAATGCATTGATTTCCTTATGAGAAATTTGACTTTCCAAGTAGACAAATCGAACCATTAAATCTGGCCCACAAACTTGACTTCCTGAGTGCATTAATTCCGTGATGAGTTGGTTGCAAAATCACCCATCCAACTATACTTTGACTTAAATTTGATACTCCATACCATTTCACAAAAGCAACTTCAAACCCTTTTTTTTGTTGCCTCATGAACTCATCATTGGACCATTTGACTTTCCACTTGGAACTTTGACTTTGATTTGTGCTTCATGTGGTGGGCCCCACATGGTTTCCACATCATATTTGACCTTCACTAGAATTTACATGTCAAAATTTGACTTATTTTGACATTGGAAAAATTTCTAAATTTTTCCATTTATTCATTTTTTTAATTTTTTCCACATTTTTGCCACTGACATTAGAAAAATTGGTTTTTGAGGGACTATAAGTCGTTCTTTTACCCTCAAAGTCGTTTTTTGTTTTCAAGAAAGCTATCTTACTATTGTAATAATTAGAGGTTGCGCGTTGAAACAACTAGTCATAAAAACAGCCATAAACTCTAGCCAGGAGATATTTTTGTAACTGATTTCCTTGCTCCCCCTTTCCTTATAAAAGGGAGGAAGAAACACTTAGAAAAGGTTCTGAATTCTAAAGAAAAAAACACATGTTCTTCTATGATTGTATTACTTCAAGATTTGCATCTTCTAGATTATTAATGAAATGGTGGTGATTCCTACATTCAGGTACTACAGTATGTTTTCCCTCTATTGAATTCCATTATGTTCATGTTTCCTCTCTGATTTCATGTAATTGTAGCTGCCAGAAATGTTTCATATGCTTTTACAGATTCATTTGTGTTGACTTGTTAATGCACATGCATGTATGTGGCTTTGATATTATATCTTTAAATTGTGCTCAATGAATCATATCATCCATTTATCATTCATCTATTATGTCTACCTGTAATTCAAACAAGTGTAGAACTCTTGAAGCTCCAAGCTCCATGTGATAAATATAGAATTATCGAGGTTTCAAGCTCTATATGATGAGTTATGCTATCTCCCTTTCTTCTCCCATTTTTGTGTTAAAATTGATTAAGTTGTAGGTCCTCGAACTACTTGGCCTCCACTAATTCATACGTATATTCCTGTGAGTTGTATATGTGAAAGAGCACCAGAAATACATGGCTTATGTCCTTGGATGAAAGAACTAACCCATGTTTTGGGCTCGACTTTTCAAACCCTAATAAGGTATGGAAGGAACTATGGCGGAGCCCGCACTGGATGAAAATCAAACTGTTCATGTTGCTGGTGCAACATAAAAAAATCCTGACTTGGGAAAACCTTCGGAAAAGAGGTGTAGTCGGTCCATCTAGATGCCATTTGTGTGAGTCACAAGAAGAAATTATGGAACACCTACTCATAGTTGCGGGGGAGCGCCCCCCCCCCCTTCGAACCCGCTCCCAAAGCGCGCTCCGGGCGGGAGCGGCTCGGGAGCGGCTTGGGAGCGCGCTCCCTAAATCACTCCCGGACGGAAGCGATTTTCGGGAGCGCGCTCCCTACCAAAAAAATTTCGCTCCCTGCCGATTTCGGGAGCGACCTAGGGAGCGGCCGCTCCGTCGCTCCCGGAGCGATTTTTAAAGCTCAGGAGCGATCGGCTCCCGATCGCTCCCGGGCTTTAAAAAATCGCTCCGGGAGCGGGTCGGCGGAAAAAAATTCCGCGGACCCAAAAAAAACCAAAATTTTATAAAAAAAAATTTGTTTTAAAAGGCCCTTTGGACCTAAAAACATTTCATTGTGAATGTTTGAAGAATTTGAAGAGCTTGAAGAGCAAGAGTTTGGAGCAAGGAGCAATTGCTGAAGAGCGAGGAGCGAGGAGGAAGGAGCGAGGAGCAAGCCTGCAGAGGTAACTAAGTTAACAATTTAGCTAATCTAGCTAGTTTAATTTAGTTAGGTAGTAATTTAGGGAATTTAATTTAGTTTATTGAGTATTAAAATGATGAATTGCAATTAAATTAATAAATTAAGTTAATTAATGCCAATAAATGAAATTAATTTGCAGATTATTGAATGAAAACCCTACAAACATCAAACACCATGGACCTCACCATATTTCTGGGCATTTTCCTCTTCCTGGTCCCTTTTATGGTTATTATGGTGGTGGAGGGTAGGAAACGGAGGGGCCAAACTAGAGAGGGGGATGAAGAAGCTGGAGGAAGTGAAATGGGTGAAAACCCCGGTGAGGAGGAGCTGGAGGAGGGTGAACAGAGCACTCAAAAGACTAAACAAGACCAAACCCCATTGTGGAAATATGTTCACAGGGCTGAAACAGGGAGAGGGGGTGGAACCACTAAATTTCATTGCCCCATTGCAACACTGATTACACAGGTTCATACACCCGTGCTAGAAGACACCTCTGCGGGAAAAGGCCATGGGATGGAGACAAACAAATAGGAATCAAAACTTGTGCAACGGTGTCAACAGCGGATAGAGCCAAATACATAAGGGAAGAGGAGGAAGCCCAATACAA
>APFE031529156.1:126925-150768 GCA_000404065.3 Pinus taeda | reverse complement strand
GGTTGGAAGTATGGCAGAAGAATGGGGAAATCTTCCTTGGGCAAGGGAGATATGCTACAGAAATTCTAAAGAGATTCAAAATGCATGATTACAAACCCATGGCAACACCTGTGATTACCAACTGGAAAAAGATAAATGCCTCAAGGGACAAGGAAGTCGACTCCACCTTGTACAGACATCTAATTGGGTCACTCATGTATCTAGTCAACACCAGGTCAAACATTTGTTTCGTTGTCAATAACCTTAGTCAATTCATGGTGGAACCGAAAATGGTACATTGGGCAACAGCTTGGCACATTCTTAGATATGTGCGTGCAACAGTCGGACTCGGATTGAAATATACTCGAGGAGATGACGTCAAGTTGAGCGGATTCACAAATACAGATTGGGTAGGTAGTTCAATGGACAGGAAAAGTACCTTTGGGTGTTGCTTCAGCGTTGGATCAAGGATGATCTCTTGGTGCAGCAGGAAGTAGAAGTCAGTAACATTGAGCTCAGCAGAAGCAGAACATATGGCGGCCAACACAGCTACGTGCGAAGCCATATGGCTTAGAAAATTGTTGGTGAGTTTGTTCAGGAAGAAAATGGGAGCGACCAGTGTTTACAGTGATAATTAGAGTTGCATAAAACTCTCTGAGAACCCAATATTTCATGATAGGTCGAAGCACATTGATATCAAATGTCATTTCATCAGAGATTGTGTTCAACGTGGGGCAGTCCAGCTGCAATATGTCCCCACGGGTGATCGGGGTGCAGACATACTCACAAAAGCTCTAGGGAGAGCTAAGTTCATCCAGTTCAGAGAACAGATGGGTATGGTGGAGAATTTGTTTCAATAGATTCTCAGCAGCAGCAGTTGAGAGCAAGTTGCAGTGCAGATGCAGTAGTTGACAATAGTTCAGCAAGGTTAGCAGCAGCACAGATGCAACACATATCAAAGTTACACAGTAGTTGGTGGGCAGCAACAGCCAGACATCAGCAGCGTGACAGGAGATGATGCAAAGACAGGATGTTGCTTTAGTGGGTTGCAGCACTATAACACATTCCTCGCTAAGAGGGAGTGTTGATTTTTGTAGCATCGACTGTGTTCTAGCCACGAAATTTTGTAGAGAGACTAGAATACATGTATTCTCCAACACCAAGAAATCATTTCTGGAAATTACACCTAGAGACGATTTAATTAAAATAATTAACTCTTTTTATGGTTCTTAAGTCTAAACTTAGGAAATCTGGTTAATTAAAGGGTATTAATTAAGTCATGGTGAGAATCTTCTGGAAGAAGGCATGGATCAATTTCTAGTTAATCTTAGCCATCGATTATGTTTTAATCTTGGTCGTTGGTACTCCAACAAAAGATTATAAGAAAAATTCGATGGGTTGATGAACACACCAGGGCATATACTCAGTTGCTCAAGCAGATCGATTTTCTCAGTGCCTGAAGTTCGGTAAGAGAAAAATTGAGTCAAAGAGTGAGTTGCAGGTGGGAGAGAGAGGGCATCAACATAGTCTAAGAGTACAGGACAAATCTGGAAGGGGCAACATAGAGGAGGAACGCAGTTCATCAATGCAAAAGAGTGACAAAAGCACTACATAGTCACTGCTCAAGGGGTGATGCAGAAAGGGCAGGAGATCCTCCTCGGGGTCAGAAAAATGTTGTGGAGTGTGAGAAATTCATCAGTAAATTTCTCTCAGTGATTCTTCCTCTATTTTGGCTATTTGTATCTTGTATATAAATTATTATTAAAGATTAATAAAAGAAACCCTCATCTGCTAAACCGGTTTTCCCACATTGGGTTTTTCCGAGGACAATTGTCCAAAAATAATTGTGTCATTGTGGTTATATATGTGCTAGTATTTTCCTTATATTTACTTTCTGTAGAATTTTATTTGTGAAGGCTTCAGTGTATGTATTTCGATATTTGTCGTAGAAAATTGCAAATAATTTGTTTAAGTAATTTAACAAATAGGATAAATGTTATCAATTGTTGCAGTAGGATTCAGGATCACCGAATATTCACAAATAAAACTATGGTAATTCAAAAAACCAATGAGAGCTCTTTGGAGAATGTGTCAAAAGTGGGTTGGTCTCTCCAAAGACCTCCCCTCACGCTTGATATTTGAATCCCATCAAGAATTTTCTCTATAAAACTTCATTCAAACATTAGTCCCATATAGATTTAGAAAATAAGCAATGATAAGAAAACTCTAGAAATTTATTGGAAAATAACTAGAGATTTCCACACCTAGAGCATAGTCCTAAATCAATTGTCAATGCAAGATATTTTTACATTAACAAATCTACAAGAGCATTTGGAAATAAAATAAATCAAAGCATGAGCAAAGGAAATTATACCAATAGTGAGCCAGTCATCATACTCCAAAAGAACAACAACTCATGAATAAACCCCAAAGTCTTTTATTGCAATTGAGAGCAAGTGTACATAAGAGCAAAGTTTTCGCAAGCACAATAGCTCGTAACAATCACACAAAGTGACAGCACAAAGCTCATATAAATAGGGAAAATGGAGAAGATCTCAACGTGAGAACCAATGACAAGTAGAGGAGGAGGAAATCCCAAGGCAAGCAAGTCAAAATTCCAAGTGGTAAGAGGATTGTCTGTGTCTCCAAACTGTTGTAGGTGGCATCTTTCACTGGCAGCGTACACTTCAAACTGTTGTGTCTAGTTCCTTCGAAGATCAATGTACCATCCTTTTCTTCATATGTATTTTGCTTTGAATTGCCATGTGTAATTTGGAGTGGGTAAAGGGAGACAAACTCCCACACAACTCTTCAATCAGAACTTGTGATTTAACACTTTGACAATCAAGTGTCACGTTGTTCCATAAGTCTGCACGTTATTTTTGTTGAACAGGGTTGTGTATATCATCATTGCTACCAAGTGTATGAACACTGGTCAAATGGGGAGACCACTCCTTAATTAGTTGTTGTAAACTCCAGTGCATTACCAACAAAATGTGATGTCAAACTACCTTTGTGTATGAACTTGACAGCATGTATTTCTTGACTGATTTTGTGAGGGACAAACTCAGACACACATGTCAGTGTTGTCCACTAGAATGTGCGTATAGACTTAGTTGATGCTTGAGTATTAGTTAAAAGTGGAGGAGTGTATCTCCACTAACCAATATATGCCAATATGTGAGCTTAAGGGAGGGGGAGAGGGGGGCGGGTGAGGGGAACTCTGACATATGTCCCCCACTAACTGAAATATCTCAGCCCCTTCCAAATTTGCACGTAGTTGAACTTGGAGCGCTGTGTACATGTGGATAGAAAGGTAAAATATAGTGGAGACATATCTCCACTAATTTCTCCATCAAATACTTTAACATATCTTCAATAATGAGTTGATTTCGTTATGAGAAATTTGACTTGCCAAGTAGACAAATCAAACCATTAAATCCGGCCCACAAACTTGACTTCATGGGTGCATTAATTCCATGATGAGTTGGTTGCCAAATCACCCATCCAACTATACTTTGACTTGAATTTGATATTCCATACCATTTGACAAAAGTAACTTCAAACTTTTTTTTGTTGCCTCATGAACTCATCGTTGGACCATTTGACTTGCCACTTGGAACTTTGACTTTGACTTGTGCTTCATGTGGTAGGCCCCACATGGTTGCCACATCATCTTTGACCTTCACTAGAATTGACATGTCAAAATTTGACTTATTTTGACTTTGGAAAAATTTCTAAAGTTTTCCTATTATTCATTTTTTTGAATTTTTTCCTCATTTTTGCCACTAACATTAGAAAAATCGACTTTTGATGGACTATAAGTCATTTTGTGACCCTCAAAGTGGGTCCTAGGATAATGTTGGGTCTCTGAGGATGAATTTCGAGTAGTCACCACAGACATTTCCTAAGGCCACTTATTTACATCATTACATAGAAAATAATTAAAAAAATCTCATTTTGCAGGAAATTTTTTATTATTAAAAAATCCTACTTAGACCTAGTCAAATTCCGCGAAATTTCAGATATGACCTAGCATGGTAATATACATTGACTCTAGACACTAAGATGCATTAGGGGATCAACCTTCAAGCCATCACCTCGACTTTGGAGTATGCGGTGAGTAAAAAAACCTAGAAGATTATTCGCAACTAAAAAGCAAGAATAATTAACCAAGTAAAAAAAAACACTCCAAGGTGTACTCGCTTGTTGATCGAGTCCCAACACCCTAGGCCTTTTACATGGATTTAGTCATCATGCTAGTGATGTTTATACAATATCCCCATAAGGCTGCAGAATCTGAGAACTGAAGAAGAAACAGAGAAGAAGCTAGAGTTTAAAAACTTTGATGACAATAAGAACTTTGATGGTACATTGAAGCCTCTGACATATCCTTGGGCATGGAGTCGTCAAAAAATTTCCAAGTGCAACTTGAGTGGTCAACAAGACCACATGGTTGGCTCAGGGGGCGGAGATGATGGCACAATGAGCTATCTGGTGACTGCAAGGGGTTGTTGGTTGCCGACGGAGGACCATCTAGGAGAAAAATTCCTCCTATATACACTATACACAAGTGGTGGGTATCATCTGGCTCCAACTGTAACATGATCTCTCAAAGAGGTGCGTGAAGCTACTTGAACGGGATGTCATGAGAACACCAGCAATCTCTTGGTACCGCAAACTTATTACCTGCACATATCAAAGACCAAGCACACGAGGCAACATGTTTTTGTGGTGTATTATGATCATCCATGCTTAGTATTAAGCCATAAAAATCAATAAGAAAATAAAATGCAAATTTCATCTAAATGCAACTAATCTATCATGAAAATATCATATGATGTTAGTTCTAATCAGAAAATGAGGATGCAATGCATCCTACTCTAACATGCATATAATACAATGTCAAGTGTCAATAAAAGGGGTGATACGACTCAACTTGATCAGCTCCGACCAAAGTTCGTCGTTAAGTTTGGCAATGTAGTAGTAATCCTCCCAGACTTTCCCATGAATCTTGACGGGTATTGGATTTTTATCTACCAAGACCACATCCCCAACCTCGTATTCCTTCTTAGGCTTCCATTCCTTGTTTTCTTTGTGATTTGGTCGCTTTAGAATACAAACTTATTGGTAAGTATGGGAGAAGGCTTCTCAACCTCTTGTGTCCTTTAATATAGGACTGACCCCAGATTGACCACATGGGTAGGGTAGGTAGACTCTCTATAGAGGATGAAAGGGGTCCCATCAAATTGGGGAATGGGGACGTATGATAAGTCAATTTGAAGTTGTCCACCAATGGTGGCTCCTAGTTTCCTTGATAACAGCATGCCCCAAACATCAGGGATATCTATGACCACAACATCCATAAGCAATGATATATCAGGGTTCATAGCCAAAGAAACATTAAGGTCTTTTATGAGGCCTTCTACTTCAACGGGTTGGGAGTTGAAACCACATGCATTTTTATACCTTCAAGTGATGCACAGACCCAATTGTTTCATGACCTTTAGTGGCATGATGTTTGCAAAAGCCCCTGAGTCTAACATGCAATTAAGTAATAGAAGGTCATTGATAGCTAAGGTGAGTAGAAATGGTTCATGTCCTGGGTTTAAATCAGGAAGGCGAATATTTTGCAATGCTACAAGTAATTCCTCCTCTTCAAACCCAGGGATTTATTAACTTGCCATTGTTGCCGAGGAAGTTTCACAATCTTCTTTGATGGAAGAGAAATTGCACACACAGAGGGAGATTTCTCTCAGAGTTTCTAATTCATAAATCCAAAATTTCCAGTAGCAACAAGCAGATTTTCTCACTCTAGAAAGGAGTGTGAGTAGCAGTGCTAGCAGTCAAGCAAGTGAAAGAGGGAAATTTCTGTCCCGGGTCGAGTTTTTGCAAAAATGGATTCAACAGGACTTTGAGATCAAGACAAATTAGAGGGTGCATAAAACTGTTGTATCTAGAAGGCCAGGATGTCCTTCCTGCTAGACGAGTATGGTCTAAAGATGTACACAAAAGGAGTTGTAGTCGTGCCTACAGATGCAAATCAGCTAGCTAATTACAATAAGGAGATGGTCAGGGCAAAGCGATTAATTCTCGATGGAGTTTGAGATCATAGTCTCTCACGTTGCAGCTAAGAATACAACCAAAGAAATGTGGGACGCTATTGCCTCACTATATCAAAATCCTTTACAGCAGCGAAAGATGTTCCTAAAGAAAAAGTTGAGGAATGTTTGTATGCAGAAAGGTGAAGGCATCAACCCCTTTCTCACCAGAATTCAGGATATCTAGGATGAGCTTCAGTCGTAGGAGAATCGCCTCCAGATACAAAACTTGCGCGTTTGGCCCTGTTAAAATTGGCAACTAGGGCCAAATTCCACCTTAGGACAACTCATATGATGGAGATGATTATTGCATTGAATTCCTCTTTTCGAGAGGTCCAATTTTGATATAAAGATCATCTCATTCTGACAATCAGAAGTGGAATTTTGAATTTATTCTTTCTCATGCACAAATTGTCAAGGTCGGCCTCAGTCAAATGTAGGCTCAACAAGCCCAATGGATGTGTCTCCTCAACCTCAACGAATTGTATAAATAGGAGTGACCTCTCTCAATTGGTTCGTACAGCTAGGCAGTCCCTCTCTCTTCTTCGCACGTGTGGCAGGAGGTCGAATATTTCAAGGTTAAGTGTTGGCCGAATTTCAAAAAAACTGACCAGTGTTGACGAAGGCTCATTTGACCAAGTTTGACTTCGATCTTCAGGCAGAATTCCGATTTCTCTAGGCCAAGTTGCTGGGCACAGATTTCGAAGTGTTTTGAGCAAGTTGACTTTAGATTTAACCGCATAAATTACAGCAGTGTTTCTCTCTCCTTTGACTAGGTTTGACCGCACTGTTCTGGGCTGATTTTGAATCTCTTTGAAGGCAGAGTTGGACTATTGTTGACCGAGCTGCTCAGAGGACGTTTTAGTGTTGATTTGACAAGCGTTGACTTTCTCATAAGGGTTGTAGTTAGCTGTGATTGACTGCTAATTTTGGCAGGGTTGCTTTGACTATGTATTGGGCAAGTGAATTTGATCTATGTACTTTATCTCTCTGTTGAACTATTAAATAATAATAAGAAGATTTGATCAAAGGGTTTTCCCCACATAGGAGTTTTTCCCTAGCATCCGGCGAATCTTGTGTCCTCTTGTCTTGGCTTGTCTTCTGCACATGTTTTTATGTTTTATTTGCATTTATTGTCAAGGTGTTTAAGTTAATGTGATTGCTACTGGAGATAATTGGAAATTGTAATTTGGTTGATAAGGAACATTTAAGTAAACTGTGCTAAAGCATAGAACGTACCATTGTTATCTAAAATTAACATGGTATCGAAGCTCGGGTGAAGACAAAGCCCAAGCAAGAGTGAGGAAAAGCAATAACTAAGGGAAGTTGTTGGACAAGAACTTGGAACTAGTCCCAATGACGACTACATCCTACTTCAAATCCGTGGACAAGCTTAAGGACAAATCCAACTATCATGCATGGAAGATGTCTCTAGATTTGACATTGGAAGAAAATGATGCCTTGGACTTTGTCAAAGGAAGAGTAGTGGAGCCTCCTTCAAATGCATCTGCAGTTGCACAAGCAAAGTACAAGGAAGGTGAGGTTAAAGCTAAGAAAATTATTGTTGATTCTATTCACAAGCCTTTGGTTGCCTATATTTCTGATTTGGAAACATCTAAGGAGATGTATGACAAGTTGGTTGGGATGTTCAAAGTAAATAATGCAAATCAAGTTCTCTTTCTCAAGAACAAGTTGAAAGACATCAAGATGGGTAGAGGAGAATCCATTCCATCCTACTTCATGATGATTACCGAGATCAAGAATGATCTCCTATCTATTGGAGAAGTCATTAGTGACAGGGAGCTCACTCTTATTGCACTTGGAGGCCTTACAAGAGAATGGGATGTGTTTAACACTACCATCCTCAACAATGACAGGATTCCAGGATTTGATGAATTACTGGCAGTCAAAAAGAAATAAAGATGATGGAAAGAAATCCATTCTATCCTACTTCATGATGATTACCAAGATCAAGAATGATCTCCTATCTATTGGAGAAGTCATTAGTGACAGGGAGCTCACTCTTATTGCACTTGGAGGCCTTACAAGAGAATGGGATGTGTTTAACACTACCATCATCCTTGGATTTGATGAATTATTGGCAGTCAAGAAGAAATAAGGATGATGGAAAGAGACAAGCCCTCAAATGGAAACAATCATACTGCCTTCTCCGCTCATGCTAAGAGGAAGAACAATGTTGGTCCAAGAAGACAAGATCAAGGGTTCAAGACGGGATTCAAAGAAGGAAGAAAAGGAAGATGCTTCAATTGCAAGAAGTTTGAACATTTTGCTAGAGAGTGTCCTCACAAGAAGGATACTCCAAGAAATGATCAACCATAACAACAACTACAAGGGCAACGGCAATCAAAGGAACAATAGAGGAAAGAAGAATGCTCCCGCTACTTGAAATGGAAATGGTCGTCCTCTCAAGAAGTCAAGAAACTCCATGTATGAAGAAGTTAATGTTGGTAAAAAGCAAAAAGAATTTTATCTTATTTCTGCCCTCACCACCGCCTCTCCTTTGGATACATTGGATCATTGGTTGATTGATAGTGGTGCCTCAAGGCACCTCATTGGGTACAAAGAGGCTCTCTCAAACTTGATTGAAAAGAAGACAAATATGGAGATTATACTTGGGGATAATACCACTTATCCCGTGAAAGGAATTAGGACTGTTACTCTTCACTTAAACCAAGGTCAAACCCTTCATTTACAAGAAGTGTTGTATGTACCTAATCTGAAAAAGAACCTGGTCTCTATTTCTGTGATGGAAGATAAAGGTTTCAAGGTGACATTCATTGATGGGCAGGTTCGTGTTTGGAAAAGGAACCCAAGAGATGCATTCACTCTTGGATTCAGGGTTGAAGGTCTTTATCAAGTTGGAGGAAGTCCACTAGGAGCAATGACTTGCAATACTTCTCTTCAATATGAATTATGGCACGGAAGATTTGCTCACCTTCATTACAAAGCCTTACCTGATGTAAGAAAGATGGTCACAGGTATGCCCGAATTCAACTTAGATCATGAAGGTGTGTGTCAGGGTTGTGCAACTGGAAAACATACAAGGGGACCATTCCCCTCAAGTCAAATTCAAACTTCTGATATTCTTCAATTGGTCCATTCTAATATATCAAGTATGTTGCCCGTGACATCTTTGGGTGGATATTTGCACTATGCAATTTTTGTGGATGACTTCTCTCACAAAACATGGATCTATTTCTTAAAGAAGAAGGACGAGGTGTTTAAATGGTTTCACTCTTTCAAAGCCTTGGTCGAGAATCAAACAGGGAAGAAGATCAAAATATTGAGGACCGATAATGGGATTGAATACGAGTCAAATGAATTCATTGACTATTGTAGAGAAGCTGGGATTAAGAGGGAGACCACTACTACATATACTCCTGAGTCCTGAGAAAAATGAAGTTGCTGAAAGGAAGAATTGAACTATCATAGAAGCCACCCATGCCATGCTTCATGACCAAGGTCTACTGAAATTCTTATGGGGAGAAGCTGCCAACACCGTTGTGTATGTTCAAAATAGATGCCCACATCAAGCATTGGACTTCAAGACACCCGAAGAACTATTCACCGGTAAGAAACCTGATGTTTCTCATTCTAGAATTTTTGGTTATCCTGTATATTTTCATGTGCCAAAAGAGAAAAGAAACAAAGTAGATGCATCTGGGAAGAAAGGAATGTTTGTAGGCTATAGTGAAACTTCGAAGGCATATAGAATCTATGTGCCTAGTCAAAGGGAAGTAGAAATAAGTCATGGTGTCACTTTCGATGAAGATTTTTCCCTTAGGAAAGTCCAAGATCTTCCTATCCCTAGGAAGGACAATAATGATGATGATATAGGAAAGTAGGATGAACCTCCATCTGATGACCTGATGCCCAATGTGGAAGGTTCGATGGATCCCATTGATCCACCTCCTAGTGAGCCCTCTACTTCAAGAAAAAGACCTTTGTGGCTCAAAGATACTCTTGAAGATGTTGAAAAACATATTGCACCAAGGGGGACATTTCTTGAAAGCAACAAGTCGAATAGGTACCAAGGGTACTTAGCTGCCATGAGTGCCATTGTATAATCTGAGCCATGTACATTTGAAGAAGTCATGAAACACCAAGTTTGGAAGGATGCGATGAACGAGGAGTATGTGTCGATCATGAAGAATGGTGTTTGGGATGTGGTTCCTAGACCCAAGGACAAGTCAGTGGTCACTTCAAAATCGCTCTACAAGATCATACATGGAGCTGATGGGAGTGTTGAAAAGTTCAAGGCCAGATTTGCTGCTCGAGGCTTCTCTCAAAAGGAAGGAGTAGACTATGATGAGATATTTGCATCAATTGCCCAATATACCACCATTCGTTCGATCATAGCCCTTGTTGCCTCGCAAGGATGGAACCTTCACCAAATGGATGTCAAAGTTTCCTTCTTGCATGGCTCGCTTAGGAGGAATTCTATGTAGAACAACCTGAGGGGTTCGAAGTTCAAGATCAAAAGACACATGTATGCAGGTTGAAGAAAGACCTATATGGGTTGACACAAGCCCCTAGGGCTTGGTATGAGAGGATTGATAGCTAACTTATGAAGTTGGGATTTACAAGGAGCGATGTTGACCCGAACCTATACTTCAAAGTTGAAAAGGACAAGCCTCTATTCTGTTCCTTTATGTGGATGATCTCCTTCTGACAGGTGATGACCCTCTCATTCATCAATGCAAGAGGGAGTTGGCTTCCGAGTTCGAGATGAAGGACCTAGTACTGATGTACTATTTCCTAGGGCTAGAGGTCTGGCAAAAGCCATGTGATATTTTCCTTTCTCAAGGAAAGTACATTGTGAAGCTGCTTGAGAGATGTGGGATGGTGGATTGCAAGTCTGTGTCTACTCCGATGGAACTCAACTTCAAGAAGTTATGTGGAAGTGTTGTTGGGCCCGGATTAGAGAACCCTTCTGAGTATCATCAACTTGTGGGGGCCCTGATGTTCTTGGTAAACTCTCGTCCTGACATATGCTTCGTTGTGAACACGTTGAGTCAATTTATGGTCGAGCCTGATCACATTCATTGGATTGCTGCTAAGAATCTCTTGAGATACCTCCACAGCACAACCCACTATGGACTGAGATACACTGCCAGGAACTTGAGGCTTCATGGATATTCAGATGTTGACTGGGTTAGCAATGTTGTGGATCGCAATAGCACGTCTGGGTGTTGCTTCTCTTTGGGGTCTACTTCAATATCATGGATGAGCAAGAAGAAAAAATCAATTGCTTTAAGCACCGCCGAGGCCGAATACATTGCTACGAGTATGGCCTATTGTGAGGTTGTTTGGTTGAGCAAGTTCTTCTATGAGCTATTTGATCACGTGCTAGATACCACTGTGATCTTCTGCGACAACTAGAGTGAGATTCGCGTATCAGAGAATCTTGTGTTCCACAACCGCTCCAAGCACATTGATATCAAGTACCACCTAAGTCACCTAACATGGGGACACGAAGGACACGGGGATTTGAGTGTCAGACATGGACACGTTGACCCCCCAGAACAAGACACGTTAGTACACGTTATATATATATTATGATATATATATTATATATATATATTATTAATATATTAAAATTAGATTTCCTTACACGAATTCTCATTCATGATACAAATTCATTGATCCAAACATAGATCTTCATCTAGATATAAGTTTTACAAAGTAACATTATGCATACAAATACAACTGTAACATAAATGATAAATCATAATATATATTCATCAATGATCCAATAGGAGAAAGACAAGATACTATAGTTTTCTCATTAAGTCATCAAAATCAAAATCAACATTGCCTCCTCCTTTCATCATGTTGCCTGGCCCTTGCTCTCTTGTGACATATTTCCACAAGGGATATTTGTTATCTTGAGGCTACTTTCCCTCAACATTTGAAGTTGTTGTTGCAGCCCCACTTGCAATAGAGGGAACACTTGCAGACCCTGATGAAATTGGAAGAGGAGGGGCATCTCCAATGGGGACATTCTTCCCCTTCCTTCGCCCCTTCCCTTCTGCCCTTGATTGAGACATGAATGTTGTAAAAAAAAAATAAAGAAAAAATGCACAAATTTGTAAAACAAATGCACATGCAAACTGTTGTAATAAAAATGCAAAAACAATAGAGAGAACATGCACTTACCTGTTGCTTGAATCGCCTCCAAAATGCTCCCACACCCTTTACTCTTAGCTCTCACACACCCACAGCAAACCCACAATGACTTTGGTGAAGAAAAGAATGGCCAAATCACACTTTCAAAGGCACACGAAGGGAAAAATTCCATGACACGTGTACTGGAATAGGGACACGATCATGTCCCGATGGGACATGATTAGACACGATCCGGAGGACACATGTCCCACCGAATCATGTCTAATTCGTCCAATTCGAGACACGTGGGGCCAGGAGAGCGAATATGGTTTCTTAGGGTACTACTTTATCCGGGATATGGTACAACAGGGAGCAATAAGGCTCCAACACATCAGAACGGATGAGCAAGTCGCATACATTCTCACGAAGCCTTTGGGGAAGGTCAAATTCTTAACCTTCCAAGAGAGACTTGGAGTCGTGGAACGACCCTCCTATGAGGGTCCCGTATGAGTTGGACACTAAGCTCTGGGAGCTCCTGGGGGCTTGGGGTACTTCTTGGAGCTATGAGTGACCATAGGTTGAGTGATTCACTTTCCCCTGTGATACCCCATGATGGTTGACATGTATGTAGGGTGAGTGGTTCACCATCCCCTACGATTGACATATGCATAGGATGAGTGGTTCACCTTCTCCTGCGGCATATGAGCAGGATGAGTGGTTCACCTTCTCTAGTCGATGCCCCAACACACATCCTACCCATGGAGTCAGAGACTCATGGGAAGTATCTCTCATCTGGCCAATGAGTTGGGAAAAGATGGTTAGGGGCCATAACACCACCAATGGACACATCATGTATTGTTGTACTCCCTATGACTAGGATGCATGGTGTTCAACAACTTGATTTGGGATCAAGGATTGACTTTTGTCAGTGGAGAGTTGTTACACAGCATTTTATCACACCTCCTGCACTTCCCTGTGACATACCCTGAAGTGCCCGAAACATGACCATAATGCAGTGTACTCATTCATATATGCAGCTCAGATCCTCCCTCAGACATTGATTGGAAAATGCCTTGAGCTTCCCCTGAAGGAAATAGCTCTTAAACCTAATTTGAGAGTCGTCACTCTTATTAGACTGAAAATCGTGATGGCCGCCTGTTGTACTATACTCAACCCGTGATGGCACCGCTCTGTTTACTTGTATACCCGTGATGATCCCAAAAAGGCAATTTTCCCAAAGAGGATGAGAAGCTTCGTGATCTAGAAGCTTCCAGAGCGACAAGCTAGAGATTGTTTAGCATAGATGAAGTCGAGTTCTCCAAACTTGGCCTCTTGGTCTTATCCCTATGAGCTACCTCCTTGAGATGAGGACCTACTCCCATCTTTGGAGGGATCCTAACTCCCTTTCCCAGCCTATATATTCATCCTCTCCCATTCCCAAATGGTTGGTCCTTGTCTATATGCACCCGTATGCTAAGATTGCGCCTATATGCTACTCATTTGGCTTGGAGAAGGAGTGCTTGGAGAGCTTAGCTTGGACTTGGACATTCATTCAAGGAGAGCCTATTAACATCAAGGCTTGGTTGTATGCTTCCCCTTCTTTTCTATTAATAAACAATTGCTGGTTCATTTTCCATTGATGTGTATGCTCATGTATCATCTATCTTAACATTCCTTAATCAATTAAGTAGGTTGCTTTTTAATATGCTATTTGTATTTACATGCCTTGTTGTGTCTTGATCTCTTATGTAGGTGCATAAATGTTGTAAGCAGCAGGAACGAGCCCGTGACGCAAGTGATTCAAGGTTTTCAACAAAGGAGATCGAGATAGCATCAAAACGAGGTAGGCCATCTTCTTCATTTCTCTTTTCAATTGTAACTTAGGAAAGTGTCTAGTAGATTGTCACATACGTTGCTAGTCCCACTCACTAGGCTAGAGGGATCATCTCTGTCCGCAGAGAGGATTTACCTAGGCAACAAGAGTGGTATGATCTTGTGACTCACTCTCAATCACTTCTTCTTCATTATTACTCATGGTTCAGCAGAGTAGACTAGGGCAATGATGACAGAGATGATACATGATGACAAATGGATTGGCAGGTGGAATTCTCCCTAGTTGAGAGGTAGTGTTAAAATTGGCAACTAGTGCCAAATTCCACCTTAGGACAGCTCATATGATGGAGATTATTATTGCATTAAAGTCCTCGTTTCGAGAGGTCCAACTTTGATATAAAGATCATCTCATTCTGACAAGCAGAAGTGGAATTTTGAATTTATTCTCTCTCATGCACAAATTGTCAAGGTCGGCCTCAGTCAAATGTAGGCTCAAGAAGCCCAATGGATGTGTCTCCTCACCCTCAACGAATTGTATAAATAGGAGTGACCTCTCTCCTCATTTGGACATCACTCATCACATCATTTCATCTCTCTCTTCTCTTGATTGGTTCGTACAACTAGGCAACCTCTCTCTCTTCTTTGCACGTGTGGCAGGAGAGCAAATATTTCATGGTTAAGTGCAAGCCGAATTTCAGAAAACAAAGTAGCGTTGACCAGGGCTCATTTGAGCAAGTTTGACTTCGATCTTTAGGGCGGAATTCCAATTTCTTTAGGCTAAGTTGTTGGGCACAAATTTTGAGGTGTTTTGGGCAGGTTGATTTCAACGTTGACTTCAAATTTGGCCGCATAAATTACAACAGTGTTTCTCTCTCCTTTCACTAGGTTTGCCCAAACTATTTTGGGCTGACTTTGACTCTCTTTGAAGGTCGAGTTGGACTTTTGTTGACCAAGCTGCTTGGAGGACGTTTTAGTGCTAATTTTACCAACGTTGACTTTCTGGTTAGGGCTACAGTTGATTGTCTTTCACTGCTGATTTTGACAAGCTTGTTTTGACTATGTATTGCGCAAGTGAATTTGATCTATGTACTCTCTCTCTATTGAACTATTGAATAATAATTATAAGATTTGATCAAAGGGTTTCCCCAAATTGGGGTTTTTCCCTGGCATCTGCCAAATCTTGTGTCCTCTTGTCTTGGCTTGTCTTGGCTTGTCTTTTGCACATGTTTTTATGTATTATCTGAATTTACTGTCAATGTGTTTAAATTAATGTGATTGCTACTGGAAATAATTGGAAATTGTCATTGGGTTGATAAGGAACATTGAAGTAAATTGTGCTAAAGCATAGAACATACCATCGTTATCTAAAATTAACAAGCCCTCAACACTGTCACCTAGGAATGGGAGAACTTCGTCCAAGGCATTCTAGGATGAGATCAGTTGCTCGGGTGGGATCGGATGTGGGCAAATCTCACACAAGAGGAGATGAGGCAAGCTCTAGTAAAGAGCTCCATCAACGGCAGTAGCAGCAGAGGATGAAAGGGTGTGAAGGAGGAAGAAAATGTGGCCCTTGCATTGAAAGTGAAAGCAAAAGGTCCGATTCGGGGACAAGGCTCACAGGGAGAGAAGAAGAAGAAGAACGATCTATCGAAGATCAAGTGCTTCATGGGTGGTGAGTTCGGTCACTACAGTACTCATTGTCTTCAGAGGAAGAAGGACAAGAAAGAGAAGCAAGATCAGGCAACAACATCCATAAAGATAGGTCATTTGTCTTCTAAATTGGAGGACCAATTAATTTTGTATGCAGCTATACCTCCAAGCGAGAGGTGGGGAGACATCGAGTTCTAGATTCCAGAGTTATGTTGAGCTAGGCAGGACCCATGGAGGAGTAGCAGTTGCAATTTACTCATGGATCATTACCCTTGCTACAGGGGCCCACAATATTCAATAGCAGGAGGATCAGTGTCAGTTGGTGCAGTAAATTCCAGAGTGACAGTTGCAGTCAAATGTTGAGAAGCGCAGAGCAGTGTTGATAGAAGTGCAGGAGTCACAGTGTAGAATCAACGGCAGTGCAAATTTCCCAGTAGACAGTGTCGAATCTAGTAGCAGTCAAAGAATCAGGAAATAGTTGTAACACAAAGACACAGTTGATTCAAGTTTTTGGATGCTTCTCAATTGTATTAATTGTAGTAGCAACAACAATAGTGAGAGGGAGTGTTAGTTTGGTTGCAGTGCAAATGCAGAGTTAGCAACAGTACAGATTGTAGAGTGTAGTATCAGCGGCAGCACAAATGCAGTATGGTTCAGCTACAATTGATAGCAGATGAATCAGAGTTAGCGCAATGGTTGGTGGACAGTGGCAGGCAACAACAGTTGTCAGACATCAACAATATGTATGGAGGATAATGCAAATACAGGGTGTTGTGTTAGTGCAGTGCTAGAGAACACCTTCCTTGCTAAGAGGGAGTTAGTTTTTGTAGCATCAGATGGTATTCTAGTCTCAAAACTTTGTGGAGAGGCTAGAACACATGAGTTCTCCAAAACCCAAAAATCGTTTCTAGAAATTCCACCTAGAGATAGCTAAATTAAACTAATTAACCATCATTTAAATTTTTCCTAAGTCTAACTTAGGAAAATTGGTTAATTAATAGTAATTAAATGAGAAAGGTGAGAATTATCTAGAAATTCACACGAGATCGACTTGGAGATGATATCAACCATCAATTAAGTTTCAATCTTAGTCGTTGAAGTCTCAACTAGAAATTATAAGAAGAGGTCAATGGGTAGATGGAGAACACACCAGTGGTAGATACTCAATGATCTAGACAGTTCGATTTTCCCGTGCAGGTGATTTAGCAGGAAAGATTGAGTCAGAGATCAAGTAGCAAGTGGCAGAGGGGCAGAGTAGTAGATTTCTGGAGGAGTTTCTAGTTTCGAAAGATTCAGGAGAGGAGGCCGAGTTTATTCTCCAAGATGTTGCGCAAGGGTTGCGCAGTGCCTCAAGAGGGGCAGTTCGATTCAGCCAGCAGAGAGGTCAATTTAGCTTCCAGAGATTGGGAAATGTTCCAGGAGGTCAAGAGAATCACTTCCAAAGGTAGCATCAGGCTCGACGTCATCATTAGAGACAATATTTGGGTAGCACGAGTTGTGCTTGCGCAAAGGCAACATAGAAGCTTGTGCAGAGGTGTTCCAGAGCTAGTTCTGAGACTCAGTTTGTTGCGGGATTGCTTGGAGAGGAGGGTAATTTCCCTCACTTGATTTTGTCAGTATTTCTCTCAGATAGAAGCCCCAGTTTGGCGTTATTTTGTTGTACTCAAAATTTCTATTGCTGCATAATAATAAAACCCTCATTGTTGCATCGATTTTCCCACATTGGGTTATTTCAGGGACAATTGTCCAAAAATAATTGTCATTTTTATGTGTGTGCGCTAGCATATTTCTCAGTTTCTAGCATTTTATTTTCTGCGGCATTTTTTATGGCGAAAAATTGCAGTGTGATTTATTCGTTATTTGTCGTATCAAATAAACAGCATAATTAATTTACAGTTGGAAGAATAAATTTCTAGTTGCTGCAATTAGACTTGTAAATTTTCACAATATTTAATGTTACAATTGCCACAAACATGGTCGCTATGCCCGAGATTGTCTAGAGAGTGATAGTGGTCGATCCACCAATAATAGGTCCAACTATAGAAGAATAAGAGACGCACCAAGTTGGATTCGACTACAGAGAAGGATTATTTCATTAGCTACAGCGAAACATCCAAGGTATGTGGGATCTACATTCCAAGTAGCAGGAAGATCATTGTGAGATAAGATGTGAAGTTCCAGGAGGAGAAAGCCTTTAGAAGATATCACGAGTTGCCAACAGTTGATCAGAGTGAGTCGACAAAAGCTCCAAGGGATGAACAGGGATCTCAATTTCAAGGCACCAGTTTGAGTACAATGACTAGTACAGACGCAAGTACAGGTGCAGAGGAGAGTTCACAGCAGGTGGAGCAGCAACAGTAGGTTGAGGAGTAGGAAGCTCCATCCACCACCAGTGGGAGAAGAAACAAAGAGGTGCTTTAGACGTTGAGAGATGCGCAAGTGTTTGTGGGAGCTCCTAGATGGAGCTCCAGGGGCAGGAGACCGCCAAAAAGGTATTCAAGGTACCAGGCTTTGATGAGTGAACTCATTGACAGTGAGCCTTCCAGTTATTAGGAGGTCGCACAGCTTTAGGTGTCACAAGATGACATGGTGGAGTATAACTCCATCGTGTTGAATGATGTGTGGGAGGTTGTACCTAAACGGTTGGACAGGGCAGTGGTTGGTTCCCGTTGGATCTACAAGATCAAACATGTTTCAAATGGCAGTGTGGAGAAGTACAAGGCTAGGTTCGTGGCCAAGGGTTTTGCTCGAAAAGAGGGCATATCATAAGGACAAGACACCAGCACTCTGAAAATTTACTGATTCTAAGCATTAAACTAAGGTCAATTAACAATATCTTCCATTAACAAGTTATACTAGTTAATCTGCAAGAGGAATACATGGATGACACCATAAAAGGTTGCCTTTTTAGGTGTTTTCTTGGCTTTTTGGGCTAAGTTAACTTATTTTTCAGCAACTTTTGTTGCATAAATAGGAAAGTACTAAGACATATTTTTTATTTGCACTCATTGGAAAAGCATACTAAGTCAAAAACTTGCATTATTGAAATGTTTTCTTGGCTTTTTGGGCTAAGTTATTTTGTTAATGTGCACCTTTTAGCACAGGTATGGAAAGGAACTGTAGTGCTTTTTTATTACAAGCTTTTGTGAGTTTCCCAGGTTGGCATTGGCATGGATTTCTAAGTTATGTAGCCAGCTTCTCTCTTCCCCCATTTCCTTGAAAGCCACCCTTTTAGGAAATAAGCTTCCATGAGTCCCTAAGTTCAATGCAAGGCAGCTTATTAGAATAGAATTATCTTTTTCATTTGGAGTGTAGAAATAAATCTTAGTTCAGAAAATTTTAACACAATACATGCTTTACCCAATATGATGGCTCCCTAATGTACACAAATCTTCATTTGAAAATCATAGTGCAGGTACAGAAGGTTGAGATGAAAATGGCACATTTGCATCAGCTACTGGAGTTTTGGAGTGGTGCTCCTTGAACCATGAGCAAGGAAACACTCATCAATTCTCGTGCTCATTCAACCCACTCATACTAGTCCCAACGATCTGAACAATAACATCACCATCATGCAAGCCAAGTTGATTAAGGGAGCTGAAAGAAACACCATAGCTGACCTCCGCTGCCTCCGGCCTAAGACAACAAATTCATGTGGCTTGCTTTTGGCTATCTGGGTCTAAAACATAGTCACTAAACTGAGCACAAAAAAAAACTCAAGGAAGCAGAAGATTCAAGGGTTTGACTCGAATTGCAAAAAACTTGACGAGGACAAAAATGAAAAAATGGCAAAATGGTGCAATTTGGGGGTGGATATTTAGACAGCTTGGGGAGTTTCACTCTGTTAATCTAAGTATTATACAGGTAATTAATCACAAGTCAAGTTTTGACTTGCAATTAGTCACATGTATAACTCAGTAAATTTGAGTGAAACTTGATCAACCCACACCTAACTCTCCCCAAGCAGGAAAAAATTGCTTGATATTAATCAAGTTAGAATTGAGATTCGGTGAGTATAACTCACAATTCCATTACATGGGGTTGAACAGCCTCTTGAGCTAATAGGGTGGGACTGGGAACCCATCGTCATTGATCCAAAACCTGTTATCAGTCGATGGGGGCCACCCCCCACAGACAAAGATGACCCTCCCCTTAAAACGAGGATGAATCCTTGTTGAGATTTTCAATTCATACTAAGACAACCTGCAAACTAAAACCCTAGATAGCTAGAAACTAAAGAACTCTCAAAACTATTGTGAGTATACTAGATATACAAACACATAGTTAACTGAACATTGTAACAAGAAGTAAATAAGAATCTACAACACTAATCACATTTCTTTTCTTATTGACCGTAACGGAAATCTGTACAAGAGCAATCACTTCAAACTCTTGTTCTGTATGTCCTAATTGAGACCCTGCCTACTTGTAAATAAGAATCTACAGCACTCATCACATTTCTTTTCTTTATTGACCGTAAAGCAAATATGTACAAAAGCAATCACTTCAAACTCTCGTTGTGTATGTCCTAATAGAGACCTTGCCTACTCATATCACGAAGCAGGCGAGGGTTTACAATGCACAAGACCTCGAACCTAGATGCCTAGAGTGGAGCACCAACCTGCATGCAGGCACGCACTGTGCTGTCCTGATAGAGACCCTGCCCACTTATATAGAGAAATTGGCTGGGATTTACAATGCACAAGACCTTAACCATAGGTGCCTAAGTGGAGCACTCAACCTGCATGCATGCACGCACTGTGCTCCTAGCAATTTGTGCTTTAACCAGAGAAGACCACATCATGCCAAGCACCCCACTTCTATCTTTGGGATCGGCCGCTCCTTGTAAAAATGGAAATATACTTAATTAGATCACTTTTCCTAAAACTGAAAAAACAAACTCAAAATAGAAACACGCAACTTCTAAATCTGAAATGAAGCTAATAAACTAATTCTGGGCAGCAACCTAATGTGGAAAAGACTGATGTTGGTGCATACATGCCCAGCATCCATGAACCCTCTTAACTCCCACATAACTGCTCCACCATTTAATAACTTTGGTTGCGCCTAACTGTTCTATTCATTGTGCCATGAAGGTCTGAAGACTGTTGTCGAAGAGACTGCTGCAGAACCTGCTAATAACGCTGCACCACAACATTGTCATCACTGTTGCACCTTTGCCAATGTCATCACGACTGTACAGGCCTGCTGAAGCATACCATGCTGACAGACAAACGCTTTCAGAACAACATTTAAACTGTAACAATCCTGTTGCCACTTTAGTTGTGTTTATGGATGGACTGTGTGGACCAGCTGGCTCTGGATATTATATTTTCTTATGTACTTGTCTATTTATTAAGCCTTCCTTTAAGGCATTTTTCTATTTGCTATTATGCTACCTAGGCTTATAGGCTCCAGAGGCTACCAGCTCGTGGAAGCTGATTTTAGCATCCTGTTTTTTTATAAAATGCCCTGCATGTACATATGTGGATCAATTTAATAGTTAAAGGAAGTTTTTATTCTGTAATTAAGAAAGAACGCCAAAAATGCAGACCTTTAGTATCCTATGTGTTGTTCTCGGAACACTGGTTGCAGCTGATGTTGAGGTCCTTTCCTTTTCCTCCTGCTCTTGCTTTGACAGTTTACTGGACTGCGTACAGGGTAATGGCCAACAAAACATCATCAGTCCCTCAGTTGATTGTCGTAAACAGTATTTTATTCGCTAATGCAGGACAAAATGAATTTATACGAACGTCTACTCAATACCAAAGTTACGTAAATGAGTCTCAAGAGCATAAGCTGTACAGGTAGCAAAATAACGAGTGCCTAGCTAATCTCCTAAAGAAGTCTACTTGCTAGATTTGCATAACATGAAGTTTTGCCTGGTCACTGAAAAATAACATAGTGAACTCTGTGCATAAAATTGATTTTCTTCTTACATGGTTGGATTTTTTAAAAAAATAAATGCTGCATCTAAGCTCACTGCTGTCACCTAAGGTAGCAAATTATCAGGGTTGTAATTAATATCAAGACCATGATTCAAAAAGCCCCAAAGTGGGTGTGGATAAGGCAAGGTGCAGGTCCTGACTGATTTTGACAATAACAAAACACTCCTTACAAAATGGCAGCTTAGCCAAAGGACAGCTAAAAGTTACCATAACCAGTATTTCTTTCAAAATATAGTGTAAATACATTTCTAAATTTGTACGGATGCCTGTGAACTTTAATTATCCCTTCTTCTGCTGGTGGAATGAAGTTGACGAACAGTAATAGCCTTAAAACCCTAGTGATGATAACTAGAAATATTTTGGAACTCCAGAGACAGAAAATAAACAATGTTAAAAAACAAAACAAAACAAAAAAATAAACATTCAAATAAATATTACAATACCTTCGAATACATCCAAAAGTAATGAGTCCATACTACTAGGACAGCAAATGCCAATGGTTAATAGTAATTCATTCACACCTTGGAGATGATAATTAAAAATGTTTTCCAACTCCCAGTAGTGGAAGATAAATAATTTTACTAAAATAAAATTAACAGTGTGCCTCCATTTCTACGAAGCGCATAAATAGTAAATACTTCAAATACAATTACTCGAATTATTTTTAACAAACTCCATACCTTTGAAGTTCGCGGATCCCAATCGGAAGGATCGATGCCATATTGTTTCTGAAATTGTTCTCGTCGTTTTCTACCGCGCTCGCTCCTCTCCTCTGCGCCACAAAAATAGATCATCAATAAATCAATATTCCTATCATTGCTCCGCTGCTTCATTGTGCAATTCCAGAGAAAATGAATTGGCGGAAGACATTGAATCTCACTGTATGAAACAGCGCATCGAACTGCTCTAGTGGATTTAGCTGTTGCGAACAGGTTAATTTTATTCGAAGTTCGAGGGCTTGGTGGAAGAACTGGTATTCCGAAAGTGAAGTAAAAGAATGTCGTGTGACCAGGAATGGAAATGTTGGTAGCCATCGCAGGTATTATCCATCCAACATTTCAAATCCCTGATATAATGCTTCCTTTGCTTCAAACATTTTGCGGGAAATTGGATGGTGAAATAAATATGTTGGTAGACATTGCAGTTATTATCCACCCACCATTTCAAATCCGTGAGATAATGCTTCCTTTGCTTCATTTGTCTTGTGGGAAATCGAATGGTGAAATAAATAATATGAATAGTGCCCTCGCTTATGCTTGGTCTGCGACGAGGTTTGAGAGGCATAGTGATTCATATTGATGTTGAAATTTCAATTTTTCCGTCGTTGTGATCGAGGGTAAAATTCCATGAGGAGGGCAATTGTCAGGGTATAAAATCATTCAGTTTTTTTGAGTTATTTTTTATGGTAAGGGTATATTTTTTCAAATTTGATTATGGTGCTAAAAAAAATTATTTGAGTTTGAACTTCGCTAAAACTTTCTCTAATGATTCCGATTCAATTCATTGTATTATTTTAAAAGCAATTTTATTATTTTAGGAAAAAATGCAATATCTAAAAGCAATTTTATTATTTTAGGAAAAAATGCAATATCTATTTCAACGTATGTCTTACAAATAGCAAAGAGCTAAAGGATTTTGTTATGGAGAAGTTTCGTAAAATGGTATGGGGAAAAGAGTTGGGTAGAAGAAGAAATATTACATTGAAGAATTCAACCCTACCCGTGATCTACAACAAAAAGAGTTCATTGGAACTAGCATTTCATGGAGGGCAAAGGTTCTTATTGCTTAATTAAGGACCAACTCACATCAACTTTGGTGTGAAACATAACCGTGGAAAAGGCCTAAAGAAGCTTGGGAAGAACGGGTGTGTACATTTTGCATGTATGGGGCTGTGGAATTGGAAAAATATTTTATTTTGGAATGTGATGCATTCAAAGACATCAAAGAAAGTTATGAGAACATATTAGCATAAGTTTCTTGGCATTGTCTTTTTAGCGAGGGGACTGTTGAAAGGTTGGGTCAACTCATCATCAATTTGAATCAGAAAAAAGATTTAATTGCAAAAGCTAAAAAATAGAAAACTAATGGTCTCAATAACTATTTTTAGTCTCATGGACCTTAAAATATTATTTCATATAGTTATATATATGCTATCGTAGTTTTCGTTGACATTTGTTATATATATTTCACATCTCTATATATA
>APFE031529156.1:107892-124376 GCA_000404065.3 Pinus taeda | reverse complement strand
TGCCAAAAAGATAGTGTCTTCGCAACTTCAATGCATGTATGATTGCTGCTAACTCATGATCATGTTTCGAGTAGCTCTACTCGTGTTCGTTTAGTTTCCGGGACTCATAGCACACCACTTCTCCATCCTGCGTAAGGACTCCACCTAGTCCTCTCTTGCAATCATCTGTGCATACCACAAACTCTTTGTCTAAATCTACTATCTATAACACTGGTGCACGTGTCAGTAACTACTTAAGTTGTTCAAAGCTAGCCTCGCACTCCTCTGTCCATTCAAAAATTTTACCTTTCCTTTACAATGATGTGATGGGATCAGAAATCTACGAGAAGATTTTGATGAACCTCCTGTAATATCATGCTAGACCCATGAAAGATCTTACCTCATCCATATTCTTAGGAGCTACCCACTCCATGATGACCCTTATCTTCTTTGGATCTATTGCAATGCCTTCCTTGGAGACAATATGTCCCAAGTAGTGTCCCTTAGTGTGAAAGAAGCTACACTTGTTGAGCTTAACATACAACTGATGCTCCCTCAACAACCTCAATACTGTTGCTAAACTTTTGGCATGCTTTTCTTCATTTTTAGAATATACCAATATATCATCAATGAACACAATAACAAACTTATCCAAATATGGACACAACAAACTATTCATTAAGCACATGAATGTAGTTGGAGCATTAGTTAAGCCAAATGGAACAACAACAAACTCATAATTCCCATACCCGGTCCTAAATGCAATCTTGTAAATGTCCTCTTCTTTGATTTGTCCCTGATGGTATCCAGATCTCAAATCAATCTTCGAGAACATTGTTGCTCCCTTCAATTGATCGAACAAATCATCAATCCTCAGCAAAGGGTACATGTTCTTGATAGTCACTTTGTTCAACTGCCTGTAGTCAATGCATAATCTAAGAGTACCATCTTTCTTCTTCACAAACAAGACTGATGCACCCCGAGGTGATACACTTGGCCTAACGCATCCTTTGTCCTACATTTCCTTTAACCGCAACTTTAACTCAACTAGCTCAAGTGTGCTCATCCTGTAAGGTGCTTTTGATGTTGGAGCTGCCCCTGACACTAAATCAATGCAAAATTCTACCTCCCTGTGAGGTGGCAACTCTATAATGTCCTCAGGGAATACATCCTGAAACGGCTACAAAACTAGATACCTACTCAAGACATCTACATCCTCAACCTCCTTGCCCTTATCATTAGAAATGTGTACTGCAAATAACTTGCACCCTTTCCTACGACTACACTTTGCTTGCATAGTTGTCACCATCCTAACTGATGTGGCTTTCTTCTTACCCTGCAAGACTCTTGGTTCCCCATTGTCATCAACACAACCAATGGCTTTGTCATAACAATCTATCTTCGTCCTATGAAGATACAACCAGTCCATGCCCAACAACATATTATATGAACCCAACAGTGATACATTCAAATGTGATGTGGTAGGCATGCCATTCAAGTCAAATGCACAAGGTCTTACCCAATGATGAACGCGTTTCTTTGTACCTGTAGCCAACTGTACTAACCAAGACTCTACATACAATTCCTTACTCAAACCACACTTATCCACCAAGTCAAGACTAACATAGTTATAATTATATCTAGGTTCAATCAAAATATAAATAACTTGATCACAAAGCTTATTGTCTATCTCAATGATAGATGCCTAGTGTTTTGCTTGCCTGTTGTCCACTACTGCATAGATACGTGGAATACTCTAACCAACATCCCCAATAGTCTGTGCCTCCTATGCACTGTATATTTGAGGTCTAGCACCCTGATTCTATGGACTATCTCCCTTAAGGTGCTCCTTACTGCATGTCCAACACTCCAACCGACTAGTCCCCTCACCTCTATGTTGTTGTGGTTGATGTGATCGATGTCCCTATCTAGCTGCATTAAATCTCTTTTGCAGTACCACATTCTCTTTCTCATCTACATGCAAAGGCCTTGTCCTCTTAGGTTGTCAGTTACCTTTACTTTGTCCTTTCCTTTCCATCCATGCTGAGATCCATTCTTACACTTTGATTATCCATAGTAATACTTCAGTTTCCCAATAACTTTCTCAAGTGATCGAGGCTCATCATACTCAATCTGATCTCTAAATGCTAATGGAAAACCACTGACAAATCTCTGAACTTTAGCCTTCTAATCAATAAGATACGGTGGATACCTCAATAGCTCCAGAAACTTGGTTGTCTATTCTTCGTCTGTCATTGATCCCATTTTTAGCTCATAGAACTCTTTGGACTTACTTTCGTAGTACCTTTCTGACAAGTACTTCTTCCTGAAAAGCCTCTTGAACTTCCGCCGACTCAAGTCATTTGTCCTGATGTCTTAGACCCACCTAACATATTCCCACCAAATATTTGTCTTACCTTTCAAGTTGAAGATCACTACTCTGGCCTGCATGTTATCTGTGTAATCATGCAACCCAAAGAATATCATCATCCCAAGTATCCAAGCCTCTACATCTTCTGACTTCTTCATATCTCCATCAAAAGTAGGTGGTTTAGCTTTCTTGAATTCATCCAGTAAGTATCCCCTATCATTCCTCCTGTAAGGATGATAGCGATAACGATCATGATGTCTATCAGAACCAAAATTAGAATAGTACATGTAGTCATCGCCCCTCCTATCCCACGTGTCCAACAACTTGCCATCTCCCACTATGTCATATCTATCTGACCTGTGTCTACCAAGAGACCTACTGCCATATGCCCCATTAGTTCTATCCTCATGTCCATGGTTGATCCAAAGCAACCCTTGTCGCTACAAGTCTGACAAGCTCTAAAGAAGTATTGCATTAACCTTTGCTTGCTTCGTCATTATCTGCCTTAAAACTCCTTGTCTCTTCCTTCAAGCTTCTCAATGTAACTGCCAAATTGAAAGGATTTCAAACACCATACCACTCTTCGGATTCATAAGAAGAGTCTTTGTAGTCAACCATCTTGCTAGCCATTTGATCTCTTTCCTGCAATGCATAATATGTCAGGTAAACGAAAGAACAATAAATCAATATACCTTAGCATAATCCGGGGAGGATACCTTGTCTGCAAGATTGCTAAATCAACATGATACATGTATAGCATAATCATAACAACATATAGACATACACAAATAAATGTATCAACACATAAACATCTCTCTAGCTAGGGTCCGGTCATCGATGCAAGGAGATATCAACAATGCATGTTATGACCTCATGCATGACAACAACCATTACTCCATTGTACACATTGCCACATTCAACCAACAACACGTATAAGCAATGCCTAATCAATTACACATACGCACAAACGCATGTAGTCGAACATAAGCGACCAATTCGTGTAATCAACCTACAAGACTGATACATGTAATCAAAATATTCAAGAATGTAACCTAACATGCGAGACTGTAAATAGGCGACATAAAATCAACATGTAAGCGACATATAATCCATGTGTGACCAGTCACGTACTCATGACAAATACATTTCATGAAATCAATATCAAATTCTCCATAACAACCATACTACAACCATAATCAATGATCAAGCCAATGCAACAAGCACATGAAATGTAAGTGTAAGAGACAAAGATGCAACTAACATGCATGCATAGCCAACACACACGGTCCATCCAGTCTGAGGGGTGAACCATGCTCTGATACCACAGAGCGCAACCCACTTTGATACCACTATGTAACACCCTGCTCTCACATCCACCCAAGTAACCATGCCAACCAGGTAAACATGAGGCAAGAGGCTACTATGATTAGATTCAACCTCCTATGTGACTTTAAGGAAGTCGAATCAATGAAAACATCACACACAGTCATCCAACATCATCAACAGAACCCTCAAGAGACAAGTCAACCACTCAAACAACTTGTCCTTGGGTTCCACTGTTGTTTTGGATCTCTTAGGCCATAATCACTCTCATGCTATGGGAAAGGGAGAGACCAACAACCTAAAGTCGCTCTCACAGGATTGCCTGCCAGCGACCTTGGGATTTAAGCCACTTTTTAAGGCCTAGAGCCCAGGGCACTGCCCAAAATGGAGTGATAGCTTAAAATCATTAAAAATACAGGGAAACAATGATGCAAAAAAAAAAAGATGAATAAGACTTTAACCAGACCCCTACTAGCCATGCTAGGAATTTCATCAAACATATCATACACATGTGACCTAAAGGTGTAAACAACATAATTAAGTGCAGGGATCTCATACTTATCTGAGAATCGCTATGAACCATTCTTCCCTCATGTCATTTGCTACATTATCATCTATTAGGCCATATATACGCTATCCATCCATTTACAAGTAAAATCATGTCGAGAGACATACATATCTATTGTCATAAAATATGCATATAACCAACATAATAGGAACATAAATACCATAATCATATTAGCCATCAAAATCCACATATACATTAATACATCTGCACATGAAAATCAAGGGAATGAATTTTTCATTAATGAATGCAATGAACCAAATGGAGATGGGACTACCACATTCCACCCGACCATAGAATGGCTGAGCTAAATCTCTCTTCAGTCATTCATCCTCGTGCCATATTCCAAGCATGAACGTGGGACTCAAATCAAAAGAACCAACCAGGGCATACCAAGGCTAAATCACCTCACCCTCATCAATAGAAACCAGGCTTTATCGTAATCCATCCCGGATCACTAGGCCAACACAATGAACACATCATAATAGGCTTTACTATGATCTCCACACAATCACTAGGCCAAACAAGCATGGATGCCACCAGATTTCTCCACCTACACTGTGAGGAATTTTCTTGTCTCTTGATCTCTCAGGCTTTAATGCAATCCAAACCTGGATCACTAGGCCCTAAACCGATACCTACTCTCCACGATTTATTGCATATCCCAAACCCAGGATTATTAGGCCTAACGAAGAGAAAACCACCTCTTGGCTTTACCATATATTCTTCCATTCACCAAAAATTATTCCTAGGCCATCTAAAGCAACACAAAATCTAGCTTTACTGGAACCCACAGTTCGGCTCAAATCCACCTCACTCAGCTTCAAATCGATCCAGCAATCCAGCTCAACCAAAACATGAGAACCCCATCACACCATGGTTATCCAGAAATGCCAAGGCTAGGCTAAAAACATCGTCACACCTTGCAAAACCCATGCCATGATAGAAAAAAACCACATGCAATACCATGCATGCCAAATCTAGCAAGGAAAATACACATGCAAGTCGATACTTTCAATGAAGCTTGTTGTAGCTACTTGATCCTACCTTTCCCTACTTGATCTTTGCTTCCTCTTGCCTTCTTTTCTTTTCTTTCTCAAATGCCAAAATGCTCCATGAAAACTCTAAGTGCCCAAAAATATGAGAGAGAGAATAATGAGAGAGATCCAAAACTCAATTGACAAAAGGTTACCCACTGATCCTCTGAAGCCTTTTTATGAATGAGGCCTCTATTTTCTCCATCTTCCATTACTTTCCTTCATTTTCCTCCTCACATGTAACCTTTAACCTTTCACCTCCTTTTTCTCCTAATTTCCATTATTTTCATAAATAAACGTGCCAAAAATGCCATTTTGCCTTTCCAAAGCCTTAGCCATTGCCTTTGCCAATTTCCTTAGCCATAAACAACCAAATGAACACCTCCTGGGATGTCTTTCCCAACATTCAGCTTGAAATAAGTGTCCCATCAATTGTGGTTATTGTTTTTAACTTTTATTACATGGAACTTTCACCATGGTTGTTACATAAGCAACCCACTTATTCTATCCCTCGCAAAATGATTATGTAACACCAACCAAAGATTAGCTAAGCCTTAATTTCCATGGGCACTCCCACTTGGATAATCATGGATCGACGAGCTACTAAGGGGAATCAACAAAGGAGGATACGACCCGTTAAAAGAGGTTTGATTTGTATTATCCCTGATATTAGTGATCAAGAAAGCAAGGCATAGGAATCTCAACATAAATATAATAGGCACCAGAGAGTTTAAGGGCAACAAGAATTTAAGAAGCCACATCAGCAGTACTTATAGAATTAGTAGATAAATTTGGCCTAGTAGTAAGATCAAAATCAACTAGTGAAATGGATAATAAAGGGAATAAATGTGATGGTATCTCAAAGATCAGAGAATTGAGGAAGCTGAAAAATTGGAGATAGCTTTGACAAATAGGAATGTGGCTTTGAATTGAATTGGAATAGTAATTTGAAGATCTTAATTAGGAATTTATGTTTTCTGCATCATTTTTTGGAACTCCTTCCTTCCCTTAGATAGATATTCATTGAATGAAATTGTGTGCTTTGGTCTAAAGGGAGCCTTGTTTATCATTAGTTTTATCATGATTTTCTCATTTTCCATTGAAAATTCTAGGGGTTTTTTTTTCATGAACCCCAAAGATCTGTGATTACCACATCAATAAAATATTTATCCCAAGAAGATCCATTTGAAGGTATCATTTCCTGTCGATGGAACCATAGACCTGAGTGTCGAGAGAATTGAACCAATGAACTCTCAATAGCAAAGGGACCTTAACGATAGGGACTTGACCAATTGAGCTAATCCTCGAGGCTTGCAAATTTCAAGTTTTATTTCTTATAAGCATAGATTTCACGTCAGTCTTTGAGTTTGTCAGCAATTTAAGGTATTTTTCTATTTGTAGTTCCATTTCCCCTCCCCCTATTTTAAACCTCTGTAGCATCCCCTCATTTTCTAAAGTTTATTTTTTTTTTTTCACAAACCCGAAGATCTGTGATTACCACATCAATAAAATATTTATCCCAAGAAGATCCATCTGAAGGTATCATTTCCTGTCGGCGCAACCACAGAGCTGAGTGTCAAGAGAATTGAACCAATGAACTCTCAATAGCAAAGGGACCTTAACCATAGGGACTTGACCAATTGAGCTAGTCCTCGAGGCTTGCAAATTTCAAGTTTCATTTCTTATAAGCATAGATTTCACACTAGTCTCTGAGTTTGTCAGCAATTTAAGGTATTTTCCTATTTGTGGTTCCATTTCCCCTCCCCCTATTTTAAACCTCTGTAGCATCCCCTCATTTTATAATTGCCATTTTCTAGTTATCTCCCTTAGTCACTCTTTCCATGTTTTTATGCTCTTAAACCCCTTAAATACTAAGATATTTCTTTTTTTTATCATTAGCTTACCTGGGTCTATAATTTACCTCCCTCCTTTCCATTCATAGCTTGTTTTACACTCTCTATCTCCACCATATCTGTACTTTCACTATTCCTATTAACAAGACATATATTATCCTTAGGTGAGATAGATGGTAGAGTGGCCATAGGTAGCTCCTCTATGAGCTTAGACACCCTTCCACCTCCCTCCTTGCAAACTTAGGGCCAAGCATTCGCAGGATGAGCCATGGTTTGCTATGCAAACATAATCTCTAAAGTGGTTCATTCCTAACCAACATATTGAATTTAGCTTCATCCCTAACTAGCTATCAAAAGAGTAACCAAGCACTGGATTCTAAAAATAGGAACCTCTACTAAGTATCGACAAACCTCTTACATATAGGTGGCCAATTTGTATTGGCACATTAAAACCCTTATTGGAAGAGTCTTCATTGAACGGTTTAACACACAACAAGAGATCTTGGCTTGCATGGTGTTGAAAATAGCAACAAGAAATGCTAAAAATAGAAATTCTATAAATAGCATTTCAGGTACCAGTGTTGGAAATAGCAACAATGAATGATAAAATAGAAGTGCTAAAAATAACATTGCTATAAATAGAATTTCGGGATACATTTCAATTTTAGTTAGTCCCTGAACTAAAATTGAGAATTAAAATTCGAATTTGATCTTAGCAGCTGTTTGAAAAATAATTAATTAATTCATCTTGAGTTAATTAGTTGGAGAAAATCAAACGTGAAGTCTATGTGAAGACATGCAACAATTATCCCTTTGATTGAGGAAGTTATCCCTTAATTAAGGAGATTGGGATGAGTTGTACTTTGAGTTGTAATTAGTTAGCTCAGTGAACTGAGTTAAGTCCAGTTAGATTAGTTCCAACAGTTTGTGGAACTGATTTTGAGTTCAGTTAGTTAAGGCATGCATGCATGTAACTAGTGTACTTCAGATAACTGAATATTTTCTCATAAATAACTCATGCATGTCAGTTCATTCAGAGACCCAGTTGAGATCAGAGGATGGGGCAATGTACTATAAGTTGGAGGAATTTCCTATATAGGAAAGTCATCCATGTAGAAGGAATCATCTCCCTTCAGGATTGCGTAGTTATTTCTGAGTTTGGTGAGTTGTGTGAGAGGTGAATTCACATAGGAGGTACCTAGAGGACCCAGGAAATAGGAGGCTTGGAGTCCAGAGGAGAAGGTTTGTGAGAAGCCTTTGACTATCTATGAGCAGTAGTGAGGGATTGTACTGAGAGCTGGATAGCTTGTGAGTTAAAGCTTTGTGTAATCTTGAGATATTTCCACTTGTATGATAATACATATAGTGGGGTTTTTAGCTGAGGTTTTCCCCAGAGTATTCTTCTGTGTTTCATGTGTATGATTTCTTCTTCTCTGTTATATGTGTTCTGATTGATCTTGCTCAAATTGATTAAGCTTTCGCAAAGTTTGATAGTAGAAGTAGATCAAGTATTTTGCATTATCAGGTGATCTACAGGTGAGAATTTATACATGGTATCGGAGCAAAGGTGATCAAAGTAGAGAACAATATACAAAGAAGGGAGAAGTTCGAAGTTTGAAGTTCTTGATTATAGAAATAGGATTCTTATCACATCTCAAATTTCACCAATGGCATTCAATGGTTTGAGACTTGAGTATGCCCTAGATGGAAGCTCCAATTATATAGCCTGGAAGGATCGCATGGAAGCGATATTAGAGGACAACGGTTTGAAGTACTTCATTGATCAAGAAGTCCCCAAGCCAGCTGTAGCTAATGCCCAAGAATTGGCAGAATGGAAGAAATGGGTGGCTAGAGCGAGGAGGATTCTTTTGGAGGGAGTTCAAGACCACATTGTCTCGAGTCTCCATGGGAAGGAGACACTGTTTTCAATGTGGAAGACATTGAAGAAACTATATCAGAATAACAACTATCAAAGGAAGCTGGTGCTGAAAGACAAGCTTCGGAAAATCAAGTGTGAAAAGGGTGACACGATCTATACATAGCTGAACAAGCTCACCACCTGCAGGGATGAGCTTGGAAGTGTAGGAATCACGACAACCGATGATGACATGGTGAGTCTTGATCTCCTCGGTCTTCCTAAGAGTTGGCATAGTTACCAGGACTCAGTTAATGGAAGAGAGAAACTGCCAGATTGGGAATGACTATGGTCGGATCTGATGTAGGAGGAGATCAGGAGAAGCACCAAAGATGGTTCTTCATCCAAGGAGGATGAAGAAAATTGCGCCTTAGCGAGTAAGGAAAAGAAAGGGAGGGAGAAGGATTCTCATCCCAAATCAAGTTCTTCTCATGGTGGGAAGAATATTGACAAATCTAAAGTGCGATGCTTTAATTTCCATGAGGTGGGCCATTATTCAACTAATTGTCCATTGAAGAAATCCAAGAAGGGATCCAAGGAAGTATCTAAAGTTGAGGCATTGGTCTCTCAGTTCGAATTGGATTTTACCCTCATCGCATGCATGGTTTCATCGATGATGGGTTGTGGTTGATTTCTTGATAGTGGAGCCTCATTCCAAATGACCGACAATAAGAGTCTGTTCAGTACCTTGGAGGAGAAAGACCTCAAGATACTCATAACGATGGGTAATGATGAAAAGTATAGTGTTTCAAGCGTGGGCACGATTTCTTTTTAGAGGGAGCATGGAGCTCACATTACCTTGATAGATGTGAAATATGTGCCAAGACTGAAGAAGAACTTGGTATCGACCGCGATGCTGGAAGACAAAGGCTATGATGCAGTCTTCAATAAGGGAAAGGTTTTCCTTAGACACATCACCACGAGATAAGTGAAGCAGATCGGTTCATGAGTCAAGAACTTGTATGCTCTTGAGGTTTAAGATGCATGCAAAGCCTTGAGGAGAAAGGCAACTGTTGGAGACTTGGTGGTTGAGAGGGAGAGTACATTACCTCTCAACATGTAGCGCCGGAAGAAATCTCAGACAATTGTGGAGGAGCCACAATTGGTGAAGCAACTCTAGGAGGTTGTGGAGCAACCACAACTGGAGAAGCAGAGAGGAGACAGAGTGGAGGAATCCACTCATGCAGAGACCTCCAGTAGGGGGAAATTTCGAGCCAAGTGGGCAGAGGGATCACATGCATCCATACCTCCAGGTGGGAAGTGAGGCGGTGTGGAGTGATAATCCCAAGAAGGCTTAAATAGGGGTAGGATCCTTGAGGTACCTAGCCTCTTTGATTAGACCTTACTATGGGAGCCCTGACGAGGAGTAGCAAGACTGGCTAAGTGGGTAGAGAGAGATGCAGATGGAGCGGCAGAGGAAGCTTCAACACCAGAGGATGTTTCTTGCCCAACAGGGAGATCAGTTACTTGCTTCTCAGTAACTGAGTTGCAGTGCAACAGTGGGCAGCACGATGCAACATGATGAGAGGAGGCGCAATGTGGATGCAGTGCTGAGAGACAAGACCAACAACAACATGGATGCAGCTGGAGGAATCAGTGTGATTGATGTAGTCAAAGATCAAAGTGACAGAGGCTAGAGTAGTCAAATACTAAAGAGCACAGAGGTGCAAAGTTTTTCAGTCGACAGAGGCAATAACAGTGAGAGACTTTGATGAAAGAGGCATCATTCTGATTCAGGTTGGATATTTTTTTTGTTTCTAGAGTTGCTGGAGCAACAACACTAGGGAGAAGTGTTGCATGCAAAACATTCCAAAGGTTCAGGATCGGGTTCGAGTTGAATGCCTTTCTTGTTGAGAGGGAGTGTTGAAAATAGCAACAAGAAATGCTAAAAATAGAAATGCTATAAATAGAATTTCAGGTACCAGTGTTGGAAATAGCAACAAGGAATGATAAAATAGAAGTGCTAAAAATAACATTGCTATAAATATCATTTCGAGATACATTCCAATTTTAGTTTTTCCCTGAACTAAAATTGAGAATTCAAATTCAAATTTGATCTTAGCAGCTGTCTGAAAAATAATTAATTAATTCATCTTGAATTAATTAGTTGGAGAAAATCAAACATGAAGTCTATGTGAAGACATGCAACAGTTATCCCTTTGATTGAGGAAGTTATCCCTTAATTAAGAAGATTAGGATGAGTTGTACTTTGAGTTGTAATTAGTTAGCTTAGTTAACTGAGTTAAGTCCAGTTAGATTAGTTCCAACAGTTTGTGGAACTGATTTTGAGTTCAGTTAGTTAAGCCATGCTTGCATGTAACTAATGTACTTAAGATAACTGAATATTCTCTCATAAATAACTCATGCATGTTAGTTCAATCAGAGACCCAGTTGAGATCAGAGGATGGGACAGTGTACTATCAGTTGGAGGAATTTTCCAATATAGGAAACTCATCCATGTAGAAGGAATCATCTCCTTCAGGATTGCGCAGTTATCTCTGAGTTTGGTGAGTTGTGCAAGAGGTGAATTTACATAGGTGGCAGCTAGAGGACCCAGGAGAAACTGCGCAAGGAAATAGGAGGCTTGGAGGGCAGAGGAGAAGTTTTGTGAGAAGCCTTTGACTGTCTATGAGTAGCATTGAGGGATTGTACTGAGAGCTGGATAGCTTGTGAACTAAAGTTTTGTGTAATCTTGAAATATTTCCACTTGTATGATAATACAAATAGCGGGGTTTTTAGCTGAGGCTTTCCCCATAGTATTCTTCTGTGTTTCATGTGTATGATTTCTTCTTCTCTGTTATATGTGTTTCGATTGATATTTGCTCAAATTGATTAAGATTTTGCAAAGTTTGATAGTAGAAGTAGATCAAGTATTTTACTTTAGTATATTGCATTATCAGGTGATCTATAGGTGAGAATTTCTATACATGGCATAAATGAGGAGGAAATTAAAAGGCTATATAGGAAATTCTCTATATTGTCCAAAAAGAAAGAAAAAATCACCTTCACTCCCTTCAATCAAGACTATGACTCACCTCCACCAATACAAATGGATTCTCTTAGGGTGAAATGATTAAGCGAGCCAATTTACTAGTTTATATTTTAGTTTATATGAAGCGAACAAAGTTCCTTCTATAAAATAATTACTCCAAAAGACTTGGAATATAAATATATCCATGAGGATACAAATATTATATATTAAATATGTGAATAAGAATGATAATGATAATGATTTACAAATGAGAACGAGAGGCTTGCTTATATACCAAGCAAGTGTCTCTTCATGAAGAGTCATGTCCTATTAGACATGCCTCTTCAACCTAATTACTAACTTAACTAACTATTATTTATGATTATTATCTTTTTACATTATATTTATATTATTTATATATTTTATTTGTTACATTGCCTTCTTTCTCAAAAATATTTGGCCTCAAAGCTTGTCGATGAAAAAGGCTTGATCTCTTTTTCTGCTTCGAAAGTCTTTCTGTCTCGGAATAGTCATCCTCGTCGATACAAGTTGATAAGATCTTCTTAGTGACAAACAAAATTTTCGCACTAAGAAGGGATCAGACCATCCCAGATTAATCTTTGTATAGCATTTTGATCACTGAAATTTCGTAACAACTTGTCAGCATAAGATGAAATTTATGTTACATCATTATTCTCTGAAACATTAATTTGTTGTCTACAGTTTGAATGGTCCTAATACGCAGCTTGGTTGATTTGTCTATTCTCATGATTCAGATGTCGATATAAAGTTTTTAGATTTTCTTCTAGCGAAGATGTTGTTGAATTGGTTATGGAACATTTACTTGGGATGTCCATTGTCTTAATTGCAACATCTAAGTGTGTCGTTTCTTCAACTGACTTGTCTGCTTGAGTTGTCATATTCACTGGATCGGTATTTGTTTCCTTATTTTCAACTTAAACTATTGTGACTAGAGATTTCGATACTTCTTCTTGAGTGACTTGTTCCGACTTATCTTTTAATGCTTTCTTATCCTCCTTAAGTTTCTTAGTTTGATTGAGCAGACTTTGATTATGGTTTCTCAAACGTAAAAGTTCTTTGGTTTTTGATTCATCAACCTTATTTTCAGTGTTTTGAATTTAAAATTTTTCATCTTTTAGATTTCTAATTTGTTTTAATAAATTTTTATTAAGGTTCTTTAAACGTAAATTTTCCTCTTCTTGTTCTGATAAATGTTGCTTGAGTTATTTCTTTGAGACTTTAGTCTTCTTCACTTGTGCCAATAATTTTTCAACGTGGTCCTTGAGACGAGAAATTTCTTCGTCCTTTTGCATTATTTCTTTGTAATGCATATCCACAAGTCCAACATACTGTTGCTTAAGTATTGTGATTTCTTGTTTTACATCTATTTGGAATTGTTTTTGTTCATTTCTTAGAGATTCCATTTTTTTCCACTTCTTTTTTTCAACAATTATTTATTTATTTTTTCTTTTCTTTTTTTAATTTTTATATGATATATTCTCTCTCCTCTTTTTTTTTCTACTCTCTTTTTATATAATTTCTCTTTTATTTTATATATATAGCTCTTCTGTTTTTTTGTTTTTTTTTTTTTTTTTTTTGTTTTTTTTTTTTTTTTTTTTTTTTTTTTTTTTTTTTAATCCTAAAAAGTACTTTAGTATTTTTAATCCTCTTTAAAGTATAATTCACGTTTCCTTCCCTAAAATGGATTCTAGTTTTTATACTTTTCGTTAACCTTTTTTTTTTTTTATACTTTAAAACTTCTTTTTGATATATATAATGTCCTTATAAATGTACCTTGAGAATATAAGAAATAATTCTCTTATTGCTTTTCTCAGCTAGCCTTCTTATAAAACCAACTTTTTTCTGATTAAAAGTATTTCCTTTTTGTATTAGTCTCTTATTTTAAATAATATTATCAATCTTAAGTCAATCCCAAATATAATTCCTTTCCTTTGTAACTTATATAATAGTGTTTAATTATTAACTGAATAGTTGATAAAGGGATATGTTGGTACGTATGGGTACGAATGCCCCGATTAAACGATAGGAAATTTTATAATTTTTTGGAGTTGCTTCGAATTAATAGTAGTCGGTGATAGTGCAGAACAATGCAGAGGGGAGCTGCTGGTGATGACAGACGCAGTGGAACAGAAACGGATAGGCGGAAGCAGGAAGGCAGAACGGATCCAACAGTGGTGCTGTGGTGGTGTCAAGATGGGTTTGCGTGGGTCGTTCTGCAACATCAGTGTGTGGGGCAGCGGTAGCGGATGGTAAGTTTTCTAATATAACTTTTATTTATTTATTTTTCAATATATTGATTTTTTTTTTTACTTGCAAACTTTGTTGTGCGTCCCACAATGTTCTGTCAGTCAAATATATTTTTTTTTTTACGATATATATATATATATATATATATATATTATATATATATATATATATATATATATATATTATAATATTCTTTACGTTAACCTTGGAGAACCCCCCAGAGTTTCTTAAATGTTTGAATGACAAACTAGCTGAACGGAGAAATTCCAAAATTGATAATGAAACGCCGGAATCACGATGGCAACGGCAACATAGTTGACGACAGATTGATGGCCAAAGGCCTGGTGATCAGCCAAACGTGGCTCCGATACCAATTGAAGCGAACAAAGTTCATTCTATAAATCAATTACTCCAAAAGACTTGGAATATAACGATATCCATGAGGATACAAATATTTCTTATCCTCCTTAAGTTTCTTAGTTTGATTGAGCAGACTTTGATTATGGTTTCTCAAACGTAAAAGTTCTTTGGTTTTTGATTCATCAACCTTATTTTCAGCGTTTTGAATTTTAAGTTTTTCATCTTTTAGATCTCTGATTTGTTCTAATAAATTTTTATTAAGGTTCTTTAAACGTAAATTTTCCTCTTCTTGTTCTGATAAATGCTGCTTAAGTTCTTTCTTTGAGACTTAGTCTTCTTCACTTGTGCCAGTAATTTTTCGACGTGGTCCTTGAGACGAGAAATTTCTTCGTCCTTTTCAATTATTTCTTTGTAATGCATATCCACAAGTCCAGCATATTGTGGTTTAAGTATTGTGATTTCTTGTTTTACATCTCGTTGGAATTGTTTTTGTTCATTTCTTAGAGATTCCATTTTTTTTCACTTCTTTACTTTGTTCTCTTCATTATAATTTCAGTATTGGTGCTATTTTCAATAGTTATCTTTTAAGTTTAAGTGATATATAGGTTTCCTTAGTGATGAGTAATGTGAAAAATTTAATCTATACTATTGTTCTGGTTTTCCAAGTGCCAAACCAGTAGAAAAGGAAAAATAGTCATGTACCTCTTTTTTTAAAAGTTAATACAAGTTAAATAACCTTGTAAAATATATATATTTATTAAAAATACATTGGATATGAGGTGGGGGCGACAAGAAATATTAGACAAAACATACAAATCCTTTTTAAGTTTTCCCTCTTACTTTCCCTCACCTACCCTCAACATATGTGAGGGTGGGGGTGATGGGAAATAAGAGGGAAAACACAAAAAACACTTTTTTATGTCTTACTTATTATTCCCCCCAACATATTATGAGGGTGGGGATGAGGGGAAGTATGAGGGAAAACTTAAAAAATACTATTTATGTTTTCCCTATTATTTCTCATCATACACAACCTCAAATCAATTGTTATGAGGCTAGAGAAGAGTGATTTATTTTTATCCTAATGAATTTTTATTTATTTATTTTTTAATGGTTTTCCATGTTGTAATGTGCTTTTCATAGTATGGGGGTGAAGAGAAATAAGAGAGAAAACATTTAACACACACACACACACACACATTTTATTTATTCATTTATTTGTTTTTATGTTTTCTCCCTTATTAACCCTAACCCCTACTCTCATATTCACCTCAACCCCCACCCTTGCATATGAGGGTTGAGAATTGCGGTGGGGGGGAATAAGAGGGAATACATAAAAAATGACTTTTTATGCTTTCCTTAGAATTTAATCACACCACCACCCTCAACATATATTGAGGGTGTGGGTGGTGGGAAATAAGAAGGAAAATATAAAAAATGCTTTTAGTTTTTTCTCTTTCATTTGTCACCACCCTCACCACTCAACGTATCTTTTTCCTCTTATTTCTTCTACCCCCACCCTCACATATGTTGGGGTTGAGGGTGGGTTCAAGAGAAATAAGAGGGAAAACATGACAAATATTTTTTCCGTTTTCCCTCTTATTTCCTCCAACTTTACTCTCAACATATAAATGTTTTTCTTCTTATTTTCCCCAACTTTTTTTTTTTTTGTAAGCTGGGGCGGGACTCTCCGATTTACATGTCCATTATGTATCCCTCTACGGGGGAAGGGTAGCCCAAGATTTGAACCCAAGACTTCCGGTTCGGTGAGACTTCATTTCCACGGCCCTTGCCGCTTGAGCTACCCCATGTGGACTTTTC